>BQNB010116408.1:0-15034 GCA_026074375.1 Tanacetum coccineum
AGTAATACAAGATAAGTTATCACCAAACACTACCTTAGGACCTGGTTGCTCTACATATTTATGCAGATAACTTTTGACACCAGTCATACTCCTTGAGCATCCACTGTCCAGGTACCAAATGGGCTCCTTGATGTGTCTCTACACAAATAATAAACTTAAGGTTAGTTTCTTTTGTGAACCCACTTTTTGGTGGGCTCCCTGGCCTTTCTAGACTGAATTTTCTCCCCTCTTTTAAAGTGATCAAATTCACTGTGGTCAGTGGTGGAGTGTATAGTGCTTCTACATGTATTACACTTAAAACCAATTAAGGACTCACTAGACTGAGAGGACTCAACTAGTACTCATCCTTTGACATGAATGACACGATTGTGTCATGAGGTAAAGTGATCATAACTTCCATAGATTTCACATTTAGGATAGTTTCTTTAATCATCAGGTCTGTGATCATTGAAACCACAGTGTGTGCATGGTGAGAAAGGCTTTGCCTTGGCTTTCAGGATCTGCTTAGAAGGAGATGCATACTAATAAGGTTGAGCCTTGTAATTTTCACTCCTTTTTAGTGAAGCAGTATACATTTCATGATCTGAGGTCCTATGATCCTCTCTCTTGCATATCATGTAGTAGAGAATCCTATAGCAATCATCAGTTAAATGATTGGTATAATGATAGAGTTCACACTTTAGTTGTAGTTTTTGAATAGGCTTTGGCTTGAGTGATTTAGATGAGCCAGTGTTTTGACTGTTGGATTTAACATCTTAACTTATTTTGGATGAACTTCCCGAATTAGATGACTTAGGTTTCTATTTATGAGTCTTTGTGTTAATTTTCTCATCCATTAACATCTGAACAAGTTTAGTTAGTTCATTGAGTTTTGATTCTTGTTCAGTGTTTTTAACTTTAGTAGGAACTAAAGGTGTGGTTGACTCAGTCTCACTAACAGTGACAGTTCCTGAAACACTCTTGTTTAAAGAATCTTGTGTTTAAGGCTTTGTATGTTTCATGATACCTAAGCCTGGTCTTTCTTTTGGAGAATGGGGTTGAAAGGTGAATGACTCTACCTCTGAGCTTGGTGAAGCTCCCTGAAGTGTTTTCAGGGGAGGTAGAGGAGTAAGGGATCCTGCTTTAGAATCTTTAAGTGATTCAGGGTTAGTTGATGTTTTTGTAGGTTTAAGAGACTCATTCGCAACTTGACTTTTAGAGACTAGAATTATTCTAGTGTTAAAGTTTGGAAGTTTGCTATTAGGATTGAGTCTCTCAACCTAGTCTTTGGATTTAGGGACCATTTCATGGTCATAACCCATTGATGCAGGAATGAAGTGATTTTCATTTTCATTCATTTTTTATGATGGTTTAGTGAACAATTCACCACCAAAGACTTTCTTCTTTTGGTTAGGAATTTTCTCATTGATGCATTGACTAACCTTTTTTGAGCTGGTTAGCCATTTTTCATTTATCTTTTTCTCCTCTTTGAGTTGTTCTTGAAGAGCATGATTTAACTTAGTAAGTTCAGTGTTTTGAATTTAAAAAGTAACAGCATCAAGCTTAGCTTGTTTTAGCATTAATAATTCATCTCTACATTTGTTTAATTCAAAAACAATTTTGTTGTATTTTGAAAGTAAGTTTAATCTTTGATCTTCAACAAACTTAAGGTTAATATTGATATACTTAAGGTAATTTTGCCAATCGACATCTTCATCTTTGGAGAGAAGAATGTTTACCTTTCTCATAGTGATGTCAATCAATTCACCATTTCGAGCATGATTCTTTTCTACAGTGAGCTCATCATCAGCAAGAGTCACCAGTACCTTAACCTGGGTTACTTCTTCATTATCAAAGACCTCTTCCCCATCCCAATAAAGGTTTCAGCAACCAGACCTTTCATCTTGGGTCCAATGATGCTTTTAAGGCGTTGGTCTTGTATGACCACCCTCCTCTCATCTTGGGTCCAATGGGCCTCAGGTTTTATGGCACCTTTAGTCGTTTTCGGTTTGAATGGACCATCCTTAATACATTGAATGTAGTAGGGTTCCCCCGCTAAGTAGCAAAGCATACACTTTTTCCACTTATTAAATTTTCCCGGCTCTAGTTTGGGAGCAATAGCAGCATAGCTACCTCCCTTTTTATCAACTAGCTGGGGTATTGTACTTATAGTGGCCATTTTAGGATCTAGGTTTTAAAAACTTTGAGCAGATTTAAGTGTTAAAAAGTTTTACAAACCTTCAATTCTGATACCACTTGTTCTTCCCTCTTAGTTGGTGAATATTAACTACAAAGTTAAGCTTCACTAACCCATGACATGTAAGTAAAGTGATGTATTAAGTTCTTTGAAAAGGTTTTGTGTATGTAAGATAAACAATAAGTAAGAGACACAAAAATAACTTTTCAACGTTTAACTTTTTTATTGAGAATTATACCCCATTGTATGCGGAACTACAATGGGAATTGCATGGCAATGTGTGTGTGTGTGATCTCCTCACTAACAACTTTGCATAAACCTAAAGTGTTATGCAAAGCTGACTACTATGCTAATCAACTGAGCTTACTCAGGGACTTAGTAGATTTGGAGGAGTAGGTGTTTTATGAAAGATACGACTTTAAATGCACAAAACTTGCACCTACTCCTTTATAAGACGTTTGCTATTTATACTACTTAGGTAGGGTCATACCCATATGGGTGAGAAGTGCGTGTCCCAATGCTGATAGGTTAGTACATATTGTACACCTTCGTCTTTATTACAATTCTATTCTAAGTATGGGACAAACACACTTTCTAAGGTCAGTTGATGACACTGACCTTGTCTTTATACCCTATTCCGGATAGTTTGACTTCAGGCAAATAAGAGCTTGGACTTATCTATTTCAAACTATCCTGCCTATTCTTTAGTCTTTCATCTTCAGGGTCTTCTAGTTGTTGGAGATCGTATGGGGTTCAGTGAGTCTATTGCCACAACTCACTGAAACCATCACCTTTTTCTGTGGCTTAGGCTTCAATTACTGAGAACTGCCTTAGTAAATGGTAGAGTCTTTCTTATAGACTCAGGCTGGGCATCTTGAAGGCAACTCACTAAGTGACTGTTCACTCAGTGACCTTAATATGTTAAAGGTTATTAACACTTAGGATATTTTGTATTCAAATCCTAAGTGAAAGATCATTAGGCACTGAATGGGCCTAACAATCTCCCTACGAATTGGCCCAACAATATCCCCTATTTGGAGATTTTATAGTATTGTCTTTAATGTGAAGTGAGTAAAAATACAATTCTTTCACAATGGAATTCTCATAAAGCTTATAAGGGATACTGAGTTCACTAAAAATACTTCATTTAAACATTACAAGGACCTATTATCTATTACAAAAGATAATAAAAATTACAGCAAAAGTACTTAGTCTAATTTGTATCCCAATGCTTCTAGCTTCACTTTCTTTGATTGTAGCTTCTCTTGGTCAGGGTGCTCAGCAATCAACTTCCTTAACTTCGGGCCAAACCTAGCATTCTCTTGAGTCTTGATCATTGAGGCCATTACCAAGTATGATACTAGAGAATCCACTCCAACCTTATGAATATCATTCCATCTTTGGAAGGCTTGATCACCAAACACATCAGTGAAGAAGATACCATACTCAGGTTCTTCAATGGCCATATTGTTTACAAATGGAACGCCATCAGGAAGACTTCTATTTCATTCCAACCCAGGCACTTTGATCTCAGGTTCTAGTTCCATGTGTTTTCTCTTCCTTCTTAAGGATTGGGATGCAACTTGCCTAGGGACTGGAGTAGGGAGAGCAGACTGAATTCCAAGCTCTTCAGGTATCTCTTTCAATCTTTCATACCTCTTTCCCAAATATGTCATCAGGTCCTTAATAATGGATTTCTTTTTCTTTTCAATGATTTGACCCAATTCATCTAGCTCAGTGATCCTAAAGTCTCTAAATTTGAATGGGTTATGAACCTCAAAATTCTTTTTGTCATTGTTTCTGTACACAGTGAGTACTACAGATTTTATGTTGGGGTGAATTTTGATATCAGTGATGGGATTTGGCTTAAGTTTGTTTGACATAGTCCACATGTAATGCTAAACCTTTTTCATTCTGAGCTCCATTGATCTTTTGGCTTTCTGAGAGTGTTCTCTTTTGAGGACTTGATGTTCAGCATCCTGGGCTTTCTTAAATTTCTCACCTGCTTTTGCACTTATAATTTTCTTAGGATCAAGTCCAATCTTTTTAGCCTCTTCCTGAACGACCTTGATCACTTCAGTCTTTGTCATTTTAAACATTTTGGCTTCTTCAGTAGCTTTCTTGATCTTTTCCTCTTTGTCCAAATGGGCTTGTATCTGCTCATTAGTAAGCTAGAAATTTTTTCCATTTATTTCATAAGGCACAAGTATTGGAGTATCAGGATCAGGACGTACTTCTTTTGATGCAGGCACAAGCTTTCTTTGATCTTTAGGTTGATCATCAGTGACAATGGCCTTTCCTTCTCTTTGAGGAAAAAATGGTTCAGATTAGGATGTGCTTATTATTGTGGTGATTGGTTGGACTTCAAGTGTTGGGATTTTAGTAGGTTTGACTGTTGTTATTGGGATTGCATTTGTTGGTTCTTCCTCCATAGCAGCATGCTCCCCCTCAGTATGAGAGGGAGGTTCTTCAATGTCAGCTTGTGTGACATTCTCTCCTCCAACATTTGCTGGCCCTTTAGTGATAGCAAGTGTTGTTTGTGACACACTGCGTGAGAGGGCTGAAGACTAACTTTAAAGGACTGATAGATCTCTATCATCATGGATTTGATATCCAAAGTGTCTTTCCTAAGAGAAGAGATTTTAGATTTGATTTCAGCCTGAGAACTTTCAGCGGCTGTCATCCTAGGGCCAAGGTTCCAAGCCATGGAAGTTAATGACTTGGCCCATGAGGCTAAGTGCTCCTTTTGTGTGAGAGCAGTAGCTTAAAGAGATTCCACTAAAGATTTTAATCCTTGAAATTCAAAATTCTTGATTAGTGTGAGCAGTTGAGTGAGGTGAGTGAAATTCTTTGTGTATGACTCTGTAGCCTCAACACTTTCTTGTTAAGTACAGGATCTTCCTTAACAGCATCCTGAATAGCCTTGAGTGCTTTAAGGACCCCATTTAAAGCATTTAGAAGATCACCCCTTGCAATGATGTTTTTGTCAATGGAGTTCATAGCTGCATCAATGACTTTGTTAGTTTGCTCCATGTGATTAATATTTTCCTCATAATAACCTTCAATGGCATCCTTGAGGTCAATATAAGAGACAGCAGCCTCTTTATGTTGCGTCCACTGTGCTTCAGTTAGCTTGTTGAAGAGAACTCTAGAGACCTTCCTAAGATATTTAACCAGCTGCCTTTCAGTAAGTGGTAAGATGTTGTCAAACTTTTTGAGATCAGGACTGAAGTTAGAAGTCGATTCATCAGTGTCTTGAACAGGAGAGGACTCAGGCTTATCTGTATTTGGTGGTGAAGACTGAACTTCTGTATCCACTTGAGTGTCCTTATCTATGTCTTCTCCAGCCTCAAACACTTCCTCCTAATCACTTTCTTGAACCATTTCATCATCAGAGAGTAGAAAGGCTTGGACATCAGCAAATGTTTTAAGTTGTAGGGCTTCAATATCCAGCTCCCCTTCATACGAAGGCTCACCTTAGTTTTTTGTCAAGGACTGGTACCTCAATCTAGTGGATTGGGTCTGGTCCACTTGGTACTTAGCACCAGTGCCTGAAGGATCAACAACAGTGGGGTTGATTGGTTCCATATCAGCAGTGATTTGTTTCCCCCTGAGTCTTTGTCCCAAGTGGCCTTTCAGGACGCGACGTGGTTTTAGCTGTGCCTTCATTAGAAGCCGTGGAAGGCAATCCCTTATCAGCGAGCTGATCGTTTCCCCTTGAGTCTTTAGGATCAGTAGTTTTACCCTCAGGCAAAGGTTGTTATTTACGAGTGCCCTCATTGAGTGTGGAAGGCAATCCCGTACTAGCGAGTTGTATGTTTCTCTCTAGATCTTGGAGATCAGGTACGATGCCCGAGGATACTGTGTGGGATTGCTCAGAACCCTCTATTGGCTTGGGTGATGATACCTTGGTCTCACTGGGTGTCATTTTGGGCTTAGGTTGTTTTCTCTTCTTAGCGAGTGCTCCGGAATCCTCAGGTCATTATGACTTGGGTAAGGTTGGAGTCATAGTCTGAGACTTCCCTTTCTTTTTCTTTGCAGACAAAGGAAGTGGAGACACTGAATCCTTCTGATTGTTTACAGCAATCATATGTGTCGTCAATTCAATTTCAGTGACTTTAGATGGGTCTTTTTAAAAATTAGAGTTACTCAGGATGCCAGGAAGATACCTAAATTTTTCATCCTGTGTGTATTCAAGACCCAGTAACACTTCTAGATCACAAGAGATAAATCTAAGATATGAAACGTATCTCAGCCTAGACTTATTCAAAAGCTTGGTTACGAGATCACTGTAAATGATCTCCCTTATGTCAACCTTAGTCCCAGTGATGAGACTGTAGGTTATGAGCTGCTGAATGGAGTTTACTTAGTCAGTGGATGAGTAGTTCCCACTGAGAACCTGAATTACAAAACTGAGCAGAATTCTCCAAGCCACAGGAAAGGAGTTCTTCAGGACTGGGGTTTTATCCAGATAACTTGGATTCGTTACAATCTTAGCTAGTTTAGCCTTATCAACCTCAGGAGAGGGATGAGCAACATATGCACCATTGTTGTAATCAAGACCAGTGGATGTGGTGAAGGTATTAAAGTCAAAGGTCAATGGCTTCTTGCCATTCATCACTGTGAACTTGATTAGAAACTCTCTTAGTGGACGAGGCTTATTCTCATCAGTGGATGGGTTTGGGTCATAGGCAATGGCCGTGCACCAAAATTCCCTAAGGAAGTTTTGGTAAAGGACTGAGGGACATTTTGTAAAGGCCATTTTTAGTGGGCAGTTCATCAAGAACTTTCAAATTGGTTTGTAGGCTGGGACAGTTGGTGGAAAAATTGAAATTTCCCACAACATTGTTTGTTTGAAAAACAAAGGACTCCATAGTTAAGTCGCCACATTGATGGGCATACTCAATTGCTTGGTTTGATGCCATTTTTAATAAATTTGAAACAAAAGTACAATCTAATATATTTTTAAACATATGGATTTCGGCAAATATTTCCACTTACCAGATGGTCATAGTTTTGAGTCCGACTTTGATCGCTGGCGTGAAATAAGTGATATGTTATCAAGGCCGTTGAATTACTAAGATGAATACCTTAGATAAACAACTTTGACCAAGAAAATGATTTGATGAAATTGTTTGTACCCAGAAAATATTGAAACACACACTTTTTGGCTTTGAGAGCAAATTTTTATAGAATTTGATTGCTTTTGAAAAATTGTGTGTGTGTTTTTCATTTGTTGGGGTATTTATAGGTGGAATTGAAAAGGTTTCAACATTTTTTAAATATTTATTTTTAAGAAGTTAAAAATGGTTTGGTAACCCCTTTTAATGTTGCCATCCCACTTGCACTATCCCTTTCGTCTCGACAACTGTTTCACCATTTCTTTGTCATGCACTTTTTATAGGTATGACGTATGGATAACAGTCAAACGGCGTTTGACAAGACATATTGGGAAGGGATTATGTTTTTGGGAGTTCGCATTTAATGCATAGTGGGTTATTTAAGTGATATATGGGAGAAGTGGGGACCCACGACTGTTGGATGACAGTTAGATAAAGAATATTTATTCTTTATTTAATGTGTTCAGTCATCAACCTAGGACATTCAAATAACTAAAGACTTAGAGCATTTAGTTACTTCATTTAATGTTTTCCTCAGTGTCATGGGAGTTATATTTGGATTCAGGGAGAAGGTATCAGGGAGAGATTAGAATGTACACCACACTAAACACTTTTGATCAGGGAGACTGATCAATTAATGTTCAACATGCCTAACTCTGCTTTTAGCCTTGTGAAAGTTCATTCCAAAAAAAAAAAAAAAAAAAAAAAAAAAAAAAAAAAAAAAAAAAAAAAAAAAAAAAAAAAAAAACAAAAAAAAAAAAAAAAAAAAAAAAAAAAAAAAAATAAAAAAAAAAAAAAAAAAAAAAAAAGGGTTTGGTAAAGATATCAGCTACCTGATACTTAGTGGGGATGAAGTGTAATTGTATGTCTCCTTTAAGGATGTGATCCCTAATGAAGTGATATCTTATATCAATATGCTTGGTTCTTGAGTGAAGGACTAGGTTGTTGGATATAGCAATGGACTGGTGTTGTCACAAAAGATGGGTACCATCTTATAATGAATGTCATAGTTACTGAGTTGACTTTTCATCCACTAGATACTTGCACAGCACCCAGGAAGCAAAAACATATTCAGCTCAGCTGAGACATTAGCCCCTGATGCTGTTTTTAGCACTCTAAAAAAACCATATTTTCCACCAAGTATTTGAAGGCACACTTGGTAGCTGCTTTTCTATCATTTTACAACTAGCATAGTGTGAGTCTAAGTAGTCATTTGGGGACAGGGGGGGGGGTTGGGGGGGATCAAAGCCTCGCAACATTTTGGATAATACAGGGACCAAGGATTGGAGTACTGTTGTGTGCAAAATCACACATCATTTTATACCTCGTTACAACAATAACTAATTGGACAAAAAATGCTAAAAACATGGATAATTATCTTGCAAATATTGCTTGTATGGTGTTTTCTGTCTTACAGGTAAAAATGATTGAAAACAGAGTAAAAACGGGTATTACAGGGTTCGTCGCTGATTTCAAGAGTGCCTATTATTCAAAAGTCAAGACAAAGTCGTGAAAAAGTCCCGAGCGTGCCATTGGAAAGAGCACGGAAAAACTAGTCTAACGGTGCCCTCAGATTTTATTGGGCCAGCCTGTAACCCATTTTATAGGCCGGACCAGCCAAGGCCCAACTTAAGCCTAATTATAAAGTCCAAAATAATAAATCTGATATTAATGATGGTGATGACGCAGGGTGATGTCATGTCACATGGGAGCAAATTAAATCAAGAATGATTCATGTGACTGCGCACTATGAATTAAAGGGGCCAATTACACACTTATACCGTCGAAAGTACATAGTGTCGCCCCTCTATAGAAAGATAATTTAATTCTCGTCGCGATGATATGTTTTGTTTTGCATAACGATTAACGGTGTGTGAGATATTTATAAAAAAATGAGTGGCTATGATTGGTTCATTGGGTCTATGACAAATGTTGGGTCTATATTGAACTTTTGGCAATGCGTGATCCAATGCAATGATTGGCTAATAATGCCATGATGATTGAACGAAAATTACATTTTACCCCTTCCTTGGACCCTATATAATCACACGCCACCCCTCACTTTTGGCTACCTAAACTTTAGTTTTTTTTAGTTTAGCATTTTAGTTTCTAGCTTATTTCTTTTTAGAGATAGCTTATTTTTGTTTTTCTGGCTTATTGTATCTAGCTTATTTCACAAGCTTATTAATATGATGTAATAAAGATGGTTTGATGCTTAATGAAGATCTCGGTTTGATTATTTCTTGCTTATTTGTTTTTAAATCTTTGTTTTCGTGTAGCTTATTCTATAAGCTAACTTTTCGTGCTTATTCTCACAACTTATTATTATCAAAAGTTCTTAAAAGCGTAAAAAGTGACTCCTAAAAGCTCTCAAAGCTCATTCGATTCATTTTCATTTGCTTTTAAGCACTTTTCGAAATAATAAGCTAGAATAAGCTCGAGTTTAGCTTATTATTGTGCTTATTAAGATTTAGTTTAACTAGAAGTTCATATTTTCTGTTAAGATTAGTTTCTAAACTGCTTATTTGGATTTAAGTAAGCTTATATTGCTTGATCAAAATTTTATAAGCTTATTTGCTTATTCGAATGGTTATATGATTCGTGTTATGCTTGTAGCTTATTCTGAATCTCTATTGCTGATTTTTGGTACTTGTTGATGTGGTGGAATGCTTATTTCGTTTACAAATTAGCTTATTGAATAGTTTTGGTTAAATTTTGTTTTTAGCTTAAATCGTTTTAGCTTTTTGTTGTAATTTTAAGTTTAGCTAGTCCTAAGTGCTTATTTCGTTCGCGTTAATTCTGGCTTATTGAGATTGCTTATTCGGTAGTGCTTAATTGATATTAAGTCTCGTTCATGAAAAGCTAGAGCTTAATTGACTATAATTGTTTAGTTTTTAAGTTTGCTTTTTCGAGTTTAATATTCATTTGTTACATGGCTTATTTCGGTGTCATAGCTTATTAGATTGTGCTTATTAATTATGGCTTATCAGATTTGCTTATTTTTGTGACTAAGCTTGTTTCTTAAAAAATCCTTTTCGTTAATATAGCAACCAGTTTCACGTTTGGTTTGTAAAATTCAAATTGGGCCATTAAGATTTGATTGGGCCGGTGGTAGACAAGTTGAGCGGTGAATTGGATCTAGGATTTGAATTTATATTTGTGGGCTAGCGTTTTGGACTCGAGTAAATTGGGCTTGCAATGTTTTAATGTAACAGAGATAAAGAAAAATGCATTTGTTATATCTTGTGACACTTAACAGTTTGTGATTTTGTGCTTGACTTTGTTACCGGTCAACTCACGAGGCGTGGAGCTTAAGGGTTTATTTAGCTAGACCGAATTTAATTATTTGCTTTAGCTAAATAAATCGGGTAGTATTCGTTTATTTGCGGGTCTTCAATTCGGTTCCATTTTCTATCCTTTTTATTCAATTAATTAGAGTAGCTTTAAAATAAAAATGTTTTGCTTTGCTTATTTGATCATTATGAGTAGCGAGTAGCTTAATTAGTGCTTGTTAAGTGAAATTGTGATTTGGGAATTAAGTGTGGATTAGAAAAAAAGGTTTAATTAATCAATAATCTTCGATTATTTAGATTTATAGTTTGAATTTTTTGAAGGGCAAAAGCCAGAGAAATAGTCGAACTACACATCTAGTAATTAATATCTTTTTGAGAGATTTTTGTCAAAATAAACCAACGTTGTGAGATAATTATCTTTTTTTAAGGAAATTAATTCGTTAATAGACCTTAATTCACACTTGATGAACTTTTCACGTCACTTAGCAAGCATTTTCGTCTTATAAATCTTTTAGATAATTTTGGCATAATTCTCGTAGTTTAATTGTTTATTATAATTCTAGTATTAAAATTAGTTTAATTTTCTTAGTATTAAAAATAGTTTTTAAACCAAAATCATTAAAAGATAATCAAGCATTATACTTCAAAAACATTAGCATGGATTTCAATTCATCTCTCGCCGTGGAAACGACACTCGGAAGATAGACTATTACTTTTCCTAAAGTAATTTTCTTATCTAACGGGAAATACTATATATTATTACGACACGCGTTTGACGTTGAATCAATGTTCGAAATTATTTCTGGGATGATCTCTATCTCTTTAGGATTTTTGCTAATCAGATTATTCGGCGGTGTGTACACGGGCAGGAAGCTATGGATATTTTTCAAGCTTGCCACCATGGTCCCACCGGGGGACATCATGGCCCGAACTACACCGCCAAGAAAGTTTTCTGTGGAAATTGTAGAATACCAATTGTGGAAATCGTAGAGGGGGGTGAATACGTTTCCATTTAAAAACTTAAAATATTTCGTATCAAATTATCCATCAAGTTAGATGCAATATGATAAGTGTGGATAATACATCTATATCCACTAGAACATGTCATAGCAATATAAGCACAATCACAATGTTAACTTCTATCTATGACACAATCATCGTCCAAACAATATAAGCAACAATCAACACACATATAGATTTAATGCAAATATAAATGTAAGGCGATAAGGTAAATAAAGATGTAAAGCGAAAAGTAAAAGAAAGTGCAAACCGGACGCGATAATTTATAGTGGTTCGGTCACGAAGCACCTCTTTGCCCTACTCCACTCCCCGAGTACCCAACTCGAGAGTTACTTCACTAGTCAACAAGCTCCATTTAGGTGGAGAAAACTGAACATAACTAAGCTTACACTGATTTTTGACACTAAGCCAAATGTCGAGTTCTAATCCTAGCTATAACCAATCTATCACAACTAACCACACTACTTCACAACCATTCACAACTTCTCTTCACCACACAACTTCACTTCACTTCATGACTTCACTTCACTTCATGACTTTACTTCACAACTTCACTTCACTATGATTCATAACTTCTTTACTACGATTCACAACTTTACTTCACCTAGACACCACTACGATCACACCAATCTAACACTACTTACTAAGATCACCCCGATCTAACTATACTTCCTATGATCACCACGATCTAACAACTATACACACCATGATCACCATGATCTAACTATTACACAAGTTTGGAATACATAGACTCGATCTATACATTGTGAATGTAAGACATGTCATGAATGCAATAACCAAACTACATAACTTCGTATCTTGATGATAACGAGAGTTCTTCTCTTGCACTTAGAGGAATAAGCTTGAATAACTTGGAAACAAATGCTTATGATTACATGATCAAAGGTTTTTAGAATATGTGTGAGATGTATAAACTAATTTGGGACAGAAAGAAAAGGAGCAAAAGGTGAGAAAATTAGTGAGGAATAGTCCAGTATTTATAGGCAAACTGAGTTGACTTTTTGTCTGGCCGGTCCCCTTAATTAGGGTGCCGGTCCCCTTAAAATTAAGGGGACCGTCCGTGTATTTAAGGGGACCGGCCAAGCCAGGACGCTCCCTCTTTTATCTTTTTCAGGGGAGGTGTTTTCTAGAACATTTCTAGCCGTTTTTAGGTAGAAAATTTGAATTCAAAATATTTATTTGAATAAAACATTTTATTTAAATCTAAAAATGTTTTGTAAAAGTTATAAAAATGTTTGTGACATTTTTATAAAAAATATGAGGTTAAATAAAAATTCTTTTGATCATAAAATAAATTAAGCATTTATTTATTCATACCTTAAGTGATTTATGTCGGGTGCAAACTTGAGACGTTGAGATATGTTGTCATATGAATGCATTGATGATTTGTGATCACGAGTAACTTAAGCACTTTACGTTATGTGTTATAAGTTACATGTTTGTCATCACCAAAACATGAAGAGAATGTATAGATTAAATATCGTAATATTTCTACCAACAATCTCCCCCTTTTTGATGATGACAAAATATGTAAACTATAACTCATAGTAAAATGTATAAGTTACTTGTTTACACTTCTTCTCCCCCTTTTGTCGAAGCAAAAAGGTGGACTCTTAGGCGAGACTTATACTACACTTTAAAAATATTTGTAACATTTTTATAAAAAAGTGGAGGTAAATAAAAATTTATTTGATCATAAAATAAATTAATCGATTTTATTATTCATACCTTAAGTGGATTTACTCGGTGCAAAACTTCGTTAAGCAGACTTGAGACTCTAGAGCTGTTGTCGTATAAATGCATTGATGATTTGTGATCACGAGTAACTTAAGCACTTTACGTTATGTATTATAAATTACATGTTTGTCATCACCAAAACATGAAGAGAATGTATAGATTGAATATCGTAATATTTCTACCAACAATTTCCTGTTCTGTTTTTTTATTTCACAGTTTTATGATACATACAAAATTATAAAAATAATATTTAGAGGGGGGGGGGGGGGGTAGATTTTGCGAAACATCTTTTTTTTAATGTTACACATGTGAAATTCCATTAAGCTAGTTTTTGCCAAAAAAAACCTTAGCTTAAATGAATAAATTTTTTTGACTTTTATGTTTGTATCGGTGCGCATCACGCGGTTGTCTGATTTCATTAAAAACTAACAAGTATTTCTTTTAAAAATGTTAAGTACATGTTGTATAAGTTAATGTAGCATTTAATTTTTGCACGACTAAGAGCTTAATCTTGTGCGACCTTTTTAAAATTATGTGACTGACAGCTTACTATTTTATTAAATAGTTTTTTTACAAATTTTGCGACCACCATTTACCACCACTCACCCGCTCCCCACCCGCCACCATGTACCTTAATATTTTAATAGATGACACGGTTCAATTTTTTAACACAATCGAATAAATCGAATCAGTTATGAAAATCACTTTTTTTAAGTACGAGTATTATTTTTGGAGCATTGCTAAAACCTCCTACAAAATCCTCTTATTTATCCTCATACACACACAATCATAAAATATACATTTTTTTCACTTATTATCTCTTCAAATCTAAACCGTCAGTTCTGCCATTTGTCAGAATCCTGTGAGTAAGAGGAAAAGTAAGAATAACTAGTAGGAGGAAATAACATTTCTCTTGTTTTTGGGATCATACTTTGTTTTTTGGAGAAAAATGGGATTGGCTCAATTTCATTTGTGGTGTTGATCCAATACAGGATCAACTTCAAATCCAACGGTAAAAGCTATATTAATCAACCATTTAGCCCAAGATTCGAATCTCATTTTTGTCAACAGACTGTTTGGTACCATTTTCACACTTTGTAATAACCTTTCATAGGATCACTATCAGAATCTTGAATTCGATGTTGACATTATTATTGTCTTTTTCTTAATGTCTTTACATCATACCCTTATTCAATTCATAGTTTCTGTCAAACCCTTTCATTCTTAATTTCTATATCACTATAAAAACATCAATCCATACCTTAACAAACACACATTTTCACATTCCTATCTACTTTCACTCCAAACCAAACAAACATGGTTGAGAAACATGATCAAGAAACAGGATCACCCGTCGAAAAAAACCTTAACAAATCTCTTTTTCGATATAACTCGCCTTTAGTACAAGTCGGGCTAATCGGTTTAGTATGTTTCTGTTGTCCTGGGATGTTCAATGCCTTATCTGGCATGGGTGGTGGTGGACAGCTTGATCACACTGCTGCAAACAACGCGAACACGGCCTTATATACGACTTTTGCTATTTTCGGCATCCTAGGAGGTGGTATTTATAATATCCTAGGACCACGTCTTACGTTGTTTGCAGGCTGCAGTACTTATATACTTTACGCGGGTTCTTTCCTTTATTACAACCATCATAAGCACCAAGC
>BQNB010116409.1:10381-21369 GCA_026074375.1 Tanacetum coccineum
GAATTCAAACAGCTCTATTTCAGCTTATAGACTGAAAGAGCTTAATATGAGCTTATTGAGACAATATGACTTATTAAGAGAGCTTATGACTTAAGAAGAAAGCTTATAAAATGAGATTTAAAACACTAAAAACTGAATTTCATTAATTAAAGAAGCTGATTACAATACTTGAAAAGGAAAATTACATTTAAGGAAAAATACGAAATTTAGTTACTAAACATTACTAAAACTAGATAAAAAAAAGAAATTTTTTTAAGACGCTTGTGTGTGTGAGAAGTGAGGCCTATTTATAGGACTTGAAAGAAGCTTCTAGGATCACTAGCCCTGCTCTACAATCTTCAATCTCTGCCATTCATTTCTTCAATCATTTGATCATCAATTGTGGCCGTTTGATCAAGATGTGGACACCTGAGGATTGCCAGCGTGTCATTCTCTTGATGTGACGTTTGTGTTAGTTTTGTGAGTAAATTAGCACAAAAACCCACCACTATTTGTGCTTCTTCCATTGTTGACGTGGCCTTTGAGCTTGAGCTAGGATAAGTATCCCCTTGATTAGACTAATTTATCCCTGCCATCTTGTAAGAGAGACCTTGAATTGTCTTCCGTACCCTTTAATTTTCATTTGCCCCTTGATTTACCATAGGAGTGAAATTGGGGAAGACGGGTGAATAGTAAATGGATTTCCCGCTTCTTCTTTCGACAGTTAAAACTGTTGAAGTTTGGAAGGATTGCACATTTGGTCCTTGTCTTTCTTTTCTCTCTCTCAAGTTATAAATAACTTTCAAGAAATTGCAAGATTGGCCCTTGTAGATGAAAATTGGCTAAGGCTTTGGATCTTTGGCTTCTTTTTGAACTCTTCTGATTCTCGTGTCCGTGTTTGCTTGCTTTTGACTGTTTTCTTGTGATTTTTGACTTATCCGTACCTGCACACACAAAACACAAATACAAGCATATTTTTGCCATTTTTGGTCTGTTTTGGGTTTAATTGGGTTATTTTAAGTATAAATGGATATGTGTATTTTACACTTATCAAAATTCCCCAAACTAAACGATTGTGTGTCCTCACGCAATATCACATGCCTTATAACCAAATACCTCGAAAATTTCCCAAACTAAACCTTTGAAAAGTAGCAAAGATTTTTGTTTGAGAGAGATAAGAGATCACAAGTTATAAAACACCCGACTTCCCATTTTCTAAGATTTTTCTCTTTTTATGATTTTTCTTGATAATTAACTACCTAACTACAACTTATTTGTGTTGACATAATGTAATGTTTTCATTACCTCATTGGTAACTTTTAGGATCATAGAATAAAAAGCACAATTAAGTGTCTAAAAGATAACTTCATCATCCCCGATTTTTCACTTTTCCCATGCTAAGCTTAAAAATGATAACGGTTTTTCCATCTTCGTGTCCTCGTCACTCCGTGCCATTAGTTACCTGAGATAAAACATGCTAAAAAGTCAACACAAAGGTTGAGTGAAATCCATAGGTTTAAGTAATATAATTTGAATGCATAATGCAGATTTTTGGGTTAAGTTGATATAACACCCAGTATTGAAAACATAATTTAATTATTGCCATAGCTCATGAAATACGATGCACTTTGGTTATAATGATATTATTGCCCCTGCGGGGCACCTTTGCCAAAATACCGCATTGATTTCTAATGATGTGAATTGGTTATCGTTACTAGAATACACTAACAGGGTGTAGGTCCAACCAAATATATATCATTCACAACAATTCGCGCTTACTTACAGCGAGTAATTAACGGTTCATGATTATTTGGGACAGTAAAGACCATAAGCAGAGTTACTTAGGGCAATAGTTATAATTGAAATTCAGCATGTAGAAAGAAATAATTGCATTCATGTTTATAGCATGTATCCCCCTCGCGGGTTTATAAAAAGATTGAAATGCGAGGCTATGAACTCACCTGAATAGTTATAGGGAAATTGATAGCTAATGAATTAGGGGAATGAAAGTAACGGCTGCAATACGACAATCACTGACAACTGGGTTATTATATTCAAGTTTAGTTTGATTGTTTTTATATAAGTTTTAGATATCGATGTTGGTTTTGATATAATAAAAATTATACATAACACCGTTTCGGGCACATAATAGTTTAGACAGGTCATTTAGTAAACGTTTGTGGAGCACCTTGGTGAATTTTAAATCAGTTTAAACCAACAACTCAGACAAGTAAGTAATACCAAGATGAAACTTTCTTAAATACTAAGCTACCTAGGTTTTATGAGTATGATAGGGGGATCCGGGACTGGATTTTTTGAAAGCAACATCGTTGGTGTATGATATAATGATTAGAACCATATTGCAGTTTAGTTTAGTTTTAAGCATTTTTTTAATACTTATGGAATATGGTTAAGACACGAGGATAGCGGTTTATTAAAGTTATGTCTGGTAATGTTTTGAATAGATGATTTTACCTTTTTCAAAATGTGACATTTTAGACCTAGTGGGGGTTTGGAAAACTGCAAGTAGACCCTTGGAGTTTGCTTTTTAATGACATTGGTCCTTCAATCTTTTATTGAAATACCTTGTAATCCTTTTTATTACTTTAAAAGTGACATAATAGTCCCTATAGTTATAAAACGTTGATTAAAATGACACTTTTAGTCCTTTTAGTTATAAGTTTCTAAATTTCTCGATATACTACCCCGTTAATGGATTATATTTACCCAAGACATGTCCAAATTGCAATGCAATGCTTAAATTTAACATTTCAATATACAATTTCATAAGTTATAATAAACTTAAAATATGGTAGATTTTTATACACACATAAGTTTAATTTAACGATTCGTTAAGTTAAAAGGTAAAACGGGTCAAATTAGGGTTTCAAAATGAAAACGCGCGGGTTTTAAGGTCAGATTCTCTTACGACTTATCAAAGCACTTATTTTAACATTATAATAGCTTATTAGGATTGATTATAACAAAAGTTTATAAGTTTAACCCATATTTTAAGTAAAAACATGAAATTAGGGTTTCTAGTGTACGGTTTTGGATCAAAAAGACAATAACTCTTAGGTTTTGAGTTCAAAGCTTATATTTTGATTTTTAGTAGGGAAACATATGAACATTTACGACGTTACATGAGAAGAAATATAAGCTTTTATAGAACCTGTTTATGGCTTATAGCTTGGAAATACGGGTCAGAATTGGGATCTTTCGGGCTTCGTACGGAGCTAGAAGAGTAAGATCTCGGGCTCTGTTTCTTGGTTTCTTTTTTTCTTCTTTCTATACCTTGAGACTTCTTAAAGGATCTATTGAATTCAAATTGAGCAAGAGTTGCTCCTATTGAAGAGTTATAGAGGAGGAAGTGGGGGGATGAAGAAAAGGATGAACAAGCGATTGGCTTCTATTTTATACTTTTTTCAAGTTAGATGAGTAAGCATATGTGTAAACATCCGAGAATTTTCGGATTTTTAAGATAACTATTTTAGCCCTTTGACTTTTAGGTCTGGTTTGACTTACAAGAACAACCATCTAAATCACGTTTTCACGGCTCGGACTCTAAAGCAATTTGATGTGAAACGACATTCCTGACATTTTTCAGTTTGCGAGACTGGGAAAACGTGCCGAGAACAAGGGATTTCTTTTAAACTAGCACGCACAAAACATTTTTTCGAACAATACAAACTGCGGACACAACAAAAACAATTAAATTTGTTTTTTTTATTATCTGTATTTATTTATAAAAAATATTAAATTAATTAGTCATCATTTTAATAAAAGCGTTTGTTGGATAACGCGAAATCCTGTTTTAAAATCCATTTTTATTTGGTCAAAAGGGTTAAACCGGTTACAAAACCGCCTGAAAATTAACAGAGATTATTTTTTTAAAATGTTATAAAATTATTTATGAAACATTATCAAGGTAAATTACTCATTTTTTTATCTGGAAAAATATGAATTCGGAAAACAATGGCGCAAGTTTCAAGTGTTGAATCATCCGTTTAAGTCACTCTAATGAGTTGTCACGAAAACCGCTTTTATATAAAACTATTACCAAAATTGTTTACACTTTAGGTCCTCACAATACCTTTTTCAATTTGGTCACATTTTAATATAAAGTTTTAATATATATAAAATTTTATATACATTTTCTCATTTCCATCTCACACTTATACACACACACTCTTGTTAATCTCTCTCTCACCTCTCCCATGTCGGACGCTCCCTACCGGCCAGCCAGCCACCATCTTCTCTGGCAACTTTCGGCCACCACCACGTCGCCGCCGCCGGGAAAAGTTTTCCAGGCCGGCTTATCCGGCCAACACCAAACAATACTCCCCACCATCCGGATCTACTCTACCTTATACATCACTTCCCTTACGCGCACACCACACCCCACGTCACCACCAACTGCCACGCCACTCCATCATCGTTCGTATCATCATATTCATCATACCATCTACCACCGAAACCACACCATATCCGACACCTCCTAAAGGAGTGCGCGTTAGTTTTATAACCACCAACAAAAAGGTGCCGTTTGGTTTGGTTATAGAACAAGGGTGTCGCGGGTTGGTTTTTTTGATTTTTCAGCGCAAGGATGGTTGGTTTGTGGGGTTGGGGGGTTTTTGGGGTTGTAGTTGGCACCAACGATAAAGGCGTGCGCTCGGGTTTAGGTTATAACCACAGGGGTTGTTGTTTTCCTGTGGCAGCCCCACCCCAGGGCGTGTTTGGTTTGGGGTGGCAGCGAGGAGAGGGAAAGCCACCGTAGGGCGTGTGTTTGGTTCGTCTTATAACACCACTATGGGTTCGTGTGGCAGCCCCACACCACGTGGGGAGTGGCATTTGATTGTGGGGTTTGGTTGGGTCGGGTGTTGTTGGTAACAGACCGGGTTTATAAATAAACCGGTTGGAGGGTGCGTTGGATATAGTTTATATATCGGCAGTTAGGGGGCGTTTGGTTGCGGGTTGGCAGCCAAGGGATGCGTGTGCGTTTGGATATTGACATGCAGGGGTAGGGAGGGGGGGGTGTGTTTGTTGGTCCAGCGTTAGTAACAGCCGGGGGGATGGTGGTTTGTGTTAGTGTTTGTGGGTTGACAGCAGGGGTGCTACAAAGGGGGTGTGGGTTTGTTTCGTTATAAAACAAAAGGGGTGCGTGGGGGGTTTTGGTGTTGGAACAGCGGGTTGGGTTGTCGGGTTTGGTTTGCAACAAAATGGGGCTGTTTGAGTTAACACAGCCAAAGGGGTGTTTTTTTTGGGGTTGACAGCCGAGAAAAGGGCGTGTTTAGTTTGTTTGGTTTGTTTTTTATAACCGAACAAGGGGCGTTTGGTTATGGGTTTAACAGCCATGAGGGCTGTTTGGGACAAGCGTCCGTTTTGGTTGGGTGTTTTGTTAACAGGATTTGGGTCCAGTTGGTGGATTAGCCAAGGATAGCGGGGGGCTGTGGTTGGTTTAGGCGAAAAATTTCAACGAGGAAACGACGAGGGTTCGTTTGGTTTATATTTATCAAAACGACAAATAAAAATAACTTAAGTTTTAATAAATATTAAAACTGGATAACTATTATTTGGTGGTTTTTAAAATGGTTAAATAAATAATATATATATTATTTTGTTAAGATGAATTAACAATAAATATATATTAAAATTTTATGAATATAAAATTTTAACGAGATTTATAAATTATAAATCGGAACAAAAGGGCGGTTAAGGGTTATATAAATACAATATTTATTAGTTTGTGAGTTCGATATAATAACGTGAATATATGTCATATCTGATAACGCGGGTGGAGTTGGAAAATGGAACGTGAATATTGCAAACAATATTATTTTATAACTAGAAAGCGCGGGCATTTGAAATATTGAAAAACGAATGATTTCAATATATATTGATTAAAGGGAAACGTAGAGTTTGAGCTAGATGTATGTTTTTTTAGCAGTTTTAGAAAACGGAAAATGTTAGAAAAACGGGGATAAGTCATTGAAGAAATCTATATTAAATAAATTTCTATTTTTTAGTAAGGGTTTACTAAAACTTATAATATTTTAAGAAACCGAGATAAAGACATTTAAAGTTTATTTCTAATGGTATATTAAAATATAACTACATATTAAGCTTGACAACGAACGTATAAAACTATATTTTTACATTGAGATGGGACCAATTTTAGACCCCGCGCAACCAGTCGAGGGAAAGGTAAGAAATAATAAGTTTATAAAATATTATTTTATATTTTATAATTTTCAGCTAGAAAGTAACACCATAACTATTGTAAAAGTTTTACAAACGTCGTTGTGGTTTAATTTATAACTTAAAGTCCGTGTGTCTACAAGGAATTCCTAAATAAATTATATGAGCTGTGTCGAAATAATTGGTTAATTATTTACTCTCACTTTTTATACTTGCAAAAGTTATTTACAGTTCACATTAATCCTTGAGTTGTTGTCTTTATTATATAATTCACGGTAAGAAGTTAAGATTTATATAAGGTGATTTTGCATTATGTTTATGTTATAAGTTTATATAATTACACACTTTGGGAATATTCTAAATTTATTTATTTAACCAACCACCAAACCATTTCAAAGATTAAATCTAAATCTTTTTATCAACGTGTCGCCATTGAACATTACATTCACCGGGAAAAACCCAAAAACATTATCCTAGGCTAGTGGAGACTTAGCGTTAAGATTAAGCTGATCTTCTTGATCGTAGCCGCTTAGGTTCTTCTGTTCGTTATTATGCATATTAGATGCGCCTATCTGCAATCGTTTCTTCTTCAATGTGAGTTCATAACCTCGCTTTTCAAATCTTTTGAATGTTTATAAACCCGCGAGGGGGAATACATGCTTGTCTACAAACTCTTTACTTACTGTGTTATCTTTTAAACAATGTGATTGTTTTTTAAGGATATTTGAGTTCCTGCCCTTATTTTTACTCGTTGGGAGAACGTTATATTATATTTTTGGGATGAAAATATGCATCGTTTATAATTGGACACAACATGCTTTTTGTTGTATATATTGAAGCAAAGTATTGATTAATGTTTGGCCTAAGTCCGTGATAATATAACCAGTTAAGGCCCCATTATCATTGAACTGTCAATTGCATAGTGTTAGTTAAAACTTACACATTTGTGAGCGCGAATGTTATTTAATAGAGATCTATTCGGGAAACGACCTACCCGTTCGGGTGACTTGCTATCACCGAGAACGAACGATATAGCATGTCGAATTTTAGATGTTTCGGGTTAGAACATCATCACGGGCTGAGTAGCAATATTATGCGAACAAGATCGTCGAGCTTCAGTGTTCTTGAGCTTTAGGGTAAATGTATCATAGTTTTTGTGAGATCAGCATGTGTTGCAATATCACTCTAAAATGTCCTTTGCGGTCCTTACCTTGAATATATTATTTTCAGGATATTCGAATTTTTTTTTTTTTTAAGGCACTGTTGGTGTTGTAGGCGGTGCCGTAAGGGGGAGATGACTCAGGTTTTGGGGTTGTGCTGTGGTGGGGGAGACGCGAGGAGTTTGATTGAGGAGATAATCTTTTGGGGCATTAGATTGATACAATTGTTTGGTCTGATCATAATATATTTATCATGCATTCTGGTATAAATCTATTCTGTGTTGGAATAAGAATTCTTGGGTGTATTTTTAGGGTGGACATTAACATGTGTTCCCTGTGGTGTATTATCTCTTGTAAAAATCTTTGGGATTACGTGCTTGAGGAGTGTGTATCCGCTTGTTGGGGTAGTGGATTTGTATTAACGCTCGATTCATATTTAACTCTAATCTATGAATAATTCTGAGGCTTCACCAACTTTTAATCAGTTTACCTTTACGTTAAGCCATTCCTGGTTTTTTGCAGGTATAATCTATATGTCGGATTTCTTGAGAGGTGCATTGCGGTGTCTATTACATTAAGCTTGTTACATTGTGATGCCCCAAATTATGGGGATCTATTTTGTTATATCTGCGCTCAGATAGTATTTCAGTATCTTTTGATTAAGAGTATCAACAGATATTACTTCTTTTCAAAGTCGAGCAACATGTGTATGAAGTAGAACCACAGTTGTGGGATTCCGCGTGCATGGTTGTATTTTGGGGGTGTTACAGATTGGTATCAGGCCACTGGCTATAGAGAACTAGGTTGCATATTTTACCCTAGACTCTAGTACGTTTTCACAAATCATTGCATCACATCAAACTTTTTCAAAGTGCATTCACGCTACTTACGTATGTGCTTACGTTTAGTGCTTTGCTATTAAGTGCTTACGTGGCATACATATATTATTATATATATATAGTGCTTGCATTCCTTTCCGTATAATCGTTGCTTATTTATATAGAAATTATTATATAAATACCAGAATATTTTTAAGACATGTTTGGGGGTTGCACGATGGTCATATTCTATGTCAGGACCATTGTGAGTTATACAATGGTTTTCTCATCTTGCTTCTCTAGACATTGTGAGTTATACAATGGTCTCATCTGGCTTCTTAGACATTGTGAGTTATACAATGGTCTCATCTTGCTTCTTAGACATTGTGAGTTATACAATGGTCTCATTTTACTTCCTAGACATTGTGAGTTGCACAATGGTCTCATTTCGTTCTCAGACATTGTAAGTTAAACAATGGTCTCTAAGGACATTAATTTTCTTCATAAGCTTTATACTATATTGTATTACACGGTAGGGACCGTTTATAATTTTTTTTGGTACATGGGATTTATGTGTATCAATCTAAGTATTACAAGTCTTTATAGGGCGGGGTGGGACTTTAATAGGAGGAGAGGATTTATATGATAATTGCTATGTTGACTGGTTCATCGAGACTTTTACCTGGTTTACTCTAACCAAGGTACTCACTACCTATCTTGAACTCTATGTTGATCACGCCTGGCAATTTTACTCCCAGCTTCCAAAGACGAGTTTTGAACACTCGTCAAGACGAGTTTTGAACACTCGTCCCATACTCATTAGAGCACATGCATCGTCATGTCAACCACCTTGAAGGTTATGAGAGTACGCGTATTGCACCGGGAATTATTAAGTAGGAGGATTTATGATCTGTTTATTTAAAAGGATTGGGACGCCTCTTCATTTAAATAAATAAATCATAAATCACCGAACCATAAGTTTATCAATTGATTATTTACATAAATTAGGACGCTTCTTTATGCAAATAATGAATTATAAATGAGTGGGCTTAATGGTATCCGATATGACACGAGTATGAACCTAAATTCGAAAATCGCCAGAATCTGTTGAAAAGGGTCTAGAAACACAATCGTGTTCTACTACTCGACAGAATCGTAAGGCCTCAATTGGAACTACCTTATCTCATTTTTGAGTTATTACTTTTGCCGTTGCCAATCCTCGCAAACATGAACTGTTAGTGGAGCTAACAGACTTGTTACACAATTGAACTACTGGAGCTGATTCATCGAACTAACGACTGAGTACCATAATCCGCCGATTATCGCATAAGCTCTTCCGCGAGCTCCTCTCATTTATTGAAATTTATTCTGGGGATATTGTTTCTCGGAGGGTCTTCACCCTCTGTATCCCATCACCGTTTGTCATAGTTATCGTCGTTATGGTTGCTGTTGTTGGGTCCTGGAGTCACCCACCTTGTACAAACTTTATCAACTAAGTGATGAGACCCAAACAAGATAAGCATATGTCGATATAGTATTCAGTTGAATTACTCATTGCAGACAAACAGTATACCAATTTAAGTCATGATACTAATTAAGTACTGCCAAGTAAGTTGGGTACTTACATCCATAAGCCACGTTGATGTGGATAATCGAACATTACAGATAGTAGAAACGAGACTCTGCCTTAAGACATAACCACGCGACTACACATTCTCCTTTGGTGTGTTCACTATTAAGAGGCTTTCTTCATAAAGCACTTATACCAACAATAAACCTGGTAATGATGTTTCTCTAAGATACATATTCTAATGGATTGAATATCCTGGTCAACCTAGCCGAAATTAATGGATATTAAGAAATGTCGAAACATTAGATACTGCTGAATAAAGTTATCAGCGTCATGTTCAACTGGTTTAGTAAATCTTAAGTCTTTTCTTAGACACACTAAGCGGATAACACAAATTTAATCTCGGGACGAGATTTCTTTAAGGGGTAGGTACTGTAACATCCGAGAATTTTCGGATTTTTAAGATAACTATTTTACCCCTTTGACTTTTAGGTCTGGCTTGACTTACAAGAACGACCATCTAAATCACGTTTTCACGACTCGGACTCTAAAGCAATTTGACGTGGAATGACATTCCTGACAACTTTTTAGTTTTGCCCGAGACCTGAAAACGAGCCGAAAAGGGCTGAAACAGCACCGCAAACATTATTCGAGCAATATACAACGCGGACACACAAAAACAATTAAATTTGTTTTTAGTTATCAGTATTTATTTAATAAAAATATTAAATAAATTATTCATCATTTCTAAGCGTTTTTGAAAACGCGACTATTCGAGTTGAAATTCATTTTTATTTCGGACGGAGCGAAACCGGTTCACAAAATGAATAACAAATATTTTATAAAATGTTATAAAATATTTATGAAATATTATCAAATAAATACTCATTTTTATCAGAAAAATAATTTTAAAAACAATGGCGCAAGTTTCGAGATTTGAATCGTCCGTTAAGTCTTTCAAACGAGTCCCGAACCGATGATTATCGAAACTATATTAAAAAGTTACAAAATAAACCCTACACTATTAAAACTTGTCACAATTAATTTTATATATATACAATTTTCTTATACATCTCATTTCATTTCATCTCTTATACACACACATATATAAAACACTCTCCCCTCTCCCAAAATATCCGGCCACCCCTGAGCCGCCGCCGCTCGCCGGCCACCGGAAAACTTTTCCGGCCAAGACCAAATATATTCCCCATCTCTCGATTTACCCGATCCCCACTATCACTCTCCTCCACGCGCCACCTCCGC
>BQNB010116410.1:608-21369 GCA_026074375.1 Tanacetum coccineum
ATAGAACACGTATGCTTTGTGATTTCAAGCTAGACATGGGTCGTGCCTAGTATGGCACAACCCATGTACTCATATAGTGCTAATACTATGTGTATGACTTGTGTGGTGTAACTTAAAAGCCATAAGGCACTAATCATGAACTTGTAAATGAATTTGGACGCCGAATATGAACCATGCATACGTAGAATATAAGCCGAGGGCTTGGCAAAATATACTAGAAATGTTTTAGAAAGAAAACATATATATGTCACGTATAATAGACACTTAACGATTCGTTTTGCTCATAAAGGGAATGTACACTATATTATATATGAATTAGCGTTGCCAAGAACTTGTTAGAACGAGTTTAGAACTTGTTGACATGCATAACCAAAACCCTAGAAAGGTGACGAGCTCATACAAGCTTGTAGAAGCTTGATGAGCCACGTCTTGGACACGAAACCCATTCAAAATAGGTATGGGATACGTTAGTATGCTAAAACATGATTAAGTAATGCTTAACGAGTGCTTAATGTGCTAAACAAAAGGTTAAAAACCCTAGAAACCAACTAGTAAGCGTAATGGACCACTCTCGGGTCGTATTGGGCTTGTCGGCCCACTAGCAGGCCCAACAGCCTAATAAGCTTTGACAGCTTATTGGTATGCTAAAACAGTAAGTTAGGGCTTATTGGAAGTTAATTGTGCTAAAGGACCTTGTTTGAATGAGTCTAGGTATATAAAACCCTTAACGGGTTCATGTTGGGCCTAAAAGCCCATTACCGTAGCTTATTGGCTTATAGGATAAGCCAATGTTGTGAAACGACTTACCTAGGTCTACAACACTTAATTGAAGATAAAAACATAAGCTATACTAGTTGACAACCCTTAATGGGCCAAAGATATATAAACGGGTTCGGTTAAATGGGCCACGGGTCCAATAGACTCAAAATAAGCTCACCGAGCTTATTCACAAGTTGAAACAGCTTATTTTAATTTTGAACGCTTAAATGAAACCTCATAAGTCTAAAGAACTAGTTTAAAACCCTTGTTGAACCTTATTGGTCATCGGGTTTGGTTATTTGGGCGAATAAGTCCCAATAAACAATAAATAGCCTTATCCAAGTTATTTATACGACCCAACGGCAATCTATTGGCTTTGTTGGGCTTATAAAATCAGAAGATATCACGAGTTAGAAGACTTTAATTTGGGTTAAAATGTAATTTTTTCAAGTCGAGTCTGAGAATAAAAGTGTCAAAATGGAAGCTTCTCGGGGTAGAAATACTATCATTTCTATTTTTGTAAGTTATGGTGGCTTAATTTTTACATTTTAGTCAACCTTAAGGGTCTGTTTTGAAAATAAACTATACTTAAAGTGTGAAACTTTGTAAAAGTTAGGGAATAAGGTGTGTATATGGAACTTAGGGGTATAAGGTGTAATTCGACTATTTTAAACTATAGGGGACTATTTGCAATTACGAAACCCTAAGGGTATAATATGAAACTAAATGGTTTTATGAATACTTGGCTGTGTCGACTCACAGACCATCAATAACAAGGATATTATAACTACAAGTTAAGATCTACGGTTATAAATACAAACACGCTAAACAATTAATAAATACGATATTTATACTGGCCGGTTATACTTTTCACCATGTACATACGTAGGGGTTTCGCTATCAACCGTTCCCAAGAGCCAACTGAGCAAAACGAATACCATAGAACATGCTTCACCACCACACAAGTGGATAGTACAAAAATATATAACCTAAAAAAAAACATGAAAAAAAAAAAAAAAAAAAAAAAAAAAAAAAAAGAAATAACAAAAAAAAAAAAACAAATTTATTTTTTGTTTTTAGGTTTTTATACATGATGGTCTTTAGATTATATTATAGGAGCTAGTCTGGCAGTATTTCTCTTAGGTAATTGACGGTGTGATACATTTTTGCTCCATTACGCTTTGATATATTACTATTCATGAAGGGCTACTTACTAAGGTGAGGTCATAGCCTCCATGTTTTACAATTATTTAAATGATTTACTTTGTTGGGGTGAGAACATGCTTTGTTTTACAAATTGACCACAATTCGTTCTAGTGTTATACATGAGCTATACTATGCTTACTGTTTGCTAAGTAGCGATAAACCATTGAGCCTCTTTATTCATGAACTGTTAATTCGTGGATTGCGACGATCTTCTTTTAAAACAAATAATAAAGTTATTTACATCCCCAACCTTTATATATCTACACTTTATTCACTTTTATAACACACTTAATACAACCCATACTTCAAATTAATTATCTTCTAACCCCACCACCACATATTCATCCACAATCCAACAAACTTCCCCAACAACCATTACCTCTAACACTAATACCATCAAACTTTCCCATACCAAATCAAAAACATTTTTCACCCTAATCCACCACCCTTTCCAAATTGCGTCACCCAATCAAACCCACACCATCAAACACCCCCAAACATAATCTAAAACCTCATAAAAACACTTACCAACTTCCCTCTTATATCCTCAACAAATTTTTCAACTCCACATATCCATCTACTTCAACATCAAATTTATACAACCCAAAATTTAACAATTAACACCCCTCCCAATCCTCACATACTACCCCCCCAACACTCCCATCTAAATATACCATCCCTCTACAAAAGAATCCACCAATACAAAAAACCCCATCCCCTAAACTATTTATAAACCAAAAATAATACAAATCACACATCCTACCTCCCACTTCACTCAACACCAATAATCCACTAACTCAAATTTTATAACCCCACCCATATATAACCCCACCATACTACCTCACCACCATAACCATCCAATAAACCATAACCATTACTACTAACTCCCATCTCCCATCAAAAAATATTTATCTCCACCCCCATCACACCCCACACTAACTTAATACAAACCACCAACTCCACACAAATAATTCACTCCTTCTCGCCCCAACATTCCCATAACCTACTTATCTTAAACCCATAATCCCTACACACTTCTAAAATCCATCCCTCTCTACCTCATCCCTAAAAATTTAATAGCCCATCCTTTAATCCCCCAAAATCCCACCTCCACCTTACTCAAAATCACCCACACACAATACTCTTTAAACTCATCCCTAAACGTTACCCCACTGTCCAGATAGAGTACAAATACCTCTCATCACCAATAGATACCTATGTCACATATGAATCTCATTGATGTACATCACCTCGCCCCCCTCTCTCTCCTATCTCGCATATAACACTCCACAACACCTCACACTATCATGACCACCGCCAACGTGAGTACAATATGCAGAACTACCTCCATCTCCATACAATCTGACCTCACTCTATGACACTAGTCAAATGATTCAATACGATATCACCGTGCATCACTACAACTAATTGTCCTCATGTGTCGTGTATGTGTCACACAGATCATGTCTCACACCAGAGTGATCACCTACTATATCTCACCTATGGTCCTGCTGACCATGATCTAAAGATGTGTACATCACAGTGTCCCAAAGTGTAATAGACTACGCCTCATTTGTTCTACTCCTATGACATGCGCACCTTATGATACTAACTTATCCAGAGTGTCTTTCTAACTCTGCCACACTCCCCTCGTGTTTCCGTCTTCACTATCATCCACTATTTACCCTCTAGCCTCATCAAAACCCCTAAACATGATACAGAGTTCCACACCTCCTCCCTAGTTGTCCACACCTAATATATCTCCACAATACCATCACTCTCTCACTCAAAGCTGATGGTATGTGATAAAATTCAACACTCGCACGCAACTCTGTTGTAAAATAATACTAAAATTCCTCCCACTCTTCACTACACCATCTCCTATGCACTCAACTACTCCAACCTCATATCTACCACTTAGACACACACATCCTCTAGTACCCATCTACAGTGTATGTCCCCACACACCCTCTCCACGAGACATTCACGAGACTTCATCTCAAGATAACTAGCACACAACCTGCCCTCTACCTACATCTGTCAGTTAACACCACTAATTTAGTTATAACTCCCTGTTGTCACAACATATATAAGAGTGAAGTACTATGTCCAGAGTCTCAGCAAGTCTACCACACTCTCTTCTCCCAATCCTGACATGACTACGCACTCTTTCCTAATGTGTATTGACTATCTCTTATCCACACACTAGATTGTATCACATACCTAACCGTGTGTCTCAACTTAGAACATTGCTCTTCTAACCATCTCACAAATCTCATCAGACTGTCATCATCACTCTTATGAATCTATTCACCATCTATCTCTACACACTAGCCTACGCCTCTCACTCATGTCGCCTCATATAAATCACCACATCACCATGCAACTGCGCTCTAATACTACAATTAACATTTCGTCCATAGTTAACCCAACCTCCCAGCTACACATGTGCCTGTTCGACCACATGCAGTATAACCTCCCACTATGCCTCACAATAACACTCATCTAAAATCACCAATGTCCTCCAATATCCACTTAAACCCGCCATACATACTCAGCTCCCCTGCATATATCAGTCGACTCGTTGCTATTAGACAATAGCCATGATCTACCACAGATCGCTATGCTCTGCTATCCAAGACAAGAAATCGAGAGTATAATATGGCAGTTAACACACATGTTCCCAACACTCACTCTCTATCATCACACTTTTTCCCACGCATAAAACTGACCTATATTGTGTTCAACTCACCGCCTCTCGTTGTCAAAGCTACATAACACTCACCTAGCATCTGTAGTATTATACATCACTCAAAGCTCAACGAGTCCAATACTATTCCTAGCACAACGTCCTCCACGATCTGTCATTATGTGTGTCCTATCCACTCATCTCCTAAGATACTCCCTCATCTCAACTACTGCTGAAAGGATACCGTCTCTTGTACCCTACCCCTGACAGCACCTGAGCTCTACTCAACTGAGCAAATACGTTGAACACACACAGACTCTACGCTACTAGTGCGCTCTCTTAATGATAGCGAGTACTCACCTACCAAACACTCACCTACACAGCCTGTACAGTATCAATATAATACCATCAACCTCTAGACCAATCTCTTCACAAAAGATCACACAGTGTGTATGTGACATACAAGAGTCACAAAAATGAAAGACGTAACCGAGCACTAAAGACACGTGAAATACATCACTTGTTACATGCGTGTATAAATCTGTAAGATATGTAACTCGCCTTCCCCGCATAACAGACACAAACAAGTAATACACAGATACCTCTATCTTAGAGTTACCATGCTGTCTACATGTCCTCGTTCACAGTAAGTACAATACCTACACTCCATCTTCACGTTGATTATGTGATCCAGTCTAGACTCACACCCCCCCCGTTCTGTAAGATAGATACAATCTCATCTACCACCTCTCAATCACCAGCGATCATCTACACCCAACATATCGTATTAACTCTTAACTCCAAAACTACTCTGCTTACCACTAGACAACTTCTCTCATCAGCGCTACCTCCTGTGCTACAATACACTAAAATCGCACTGACGCAGTCATATCTAGGTATCACTCCCATGCGCCCTGTATAGAGACAAAAATCGACTATATCCTCTCGTCAATACACCTAGAGACTCTCCACCAACACGAGATACACTAGATCTCCACCCCCACACTCTATATCATTATACCCCAGTGTTCTCATCATCTCGCAGTAATCAACTCAAGACAACCAATCGTTCTTCGTACATAGACTATGAAATGTTGAGTGTGTCTTGTTGTCCTATCCATACCATCGATATATAGAGTCCGCGCGCAATATCTCCTCATACTATTATCACCAATTCTCTACACATACTCACTCCTGTAATATTAACTTGCACGCAATATCCCTCTCCTATCATCGCATTGTCTAATCGTGCCTCCCGTATTCAGACAACGTCTGCTCTGACATCTGATAAGTATCTCTGTGTGTGTCATCTTCTACAGCTAATCTATCAGTCTCACCGCTGTCATGTGTGTCAAAGAATGTAGATGACATACAATCATCGCACCTGTATCACTACTCGATCGAATCTGAGTCACCTATTTCACTCATCTCAGAAACCTCACACGTTCACCAGAGAGAACCTCACAATCTAATCAGTTTAAATCTCATAGCTTACTGCTATCGTGCACCACAGAAGTCCATAATCAGTGTCTATATACACTCCACCTGTCATAACTATACCACCACAGTCACTGACAATATCTCTAGATACGTCCAGTGTCACCTCATCTCATATCTCTCTCTCGTCATACCGTATTATACATCCTTCAGACTCAACACCCCCCCAATATATAAACTGTCTTCCCAACTAGAAATACCAAACATAATTCAGTCATAAAAAATATCGTGATCCGCATTCAATCACTCACTACAAACCTTCATGACAACCTCCTGCCTCTAATCATATACAGACAACTCCCCATTTAGTGTGCCTATAATGCACTCGCACACAACCTTGTGACCATAGTCCACCTACCAAATCACCTAGTTATAACATGTGACGTGATCATCATCAAGAGAGCCAACTGAACTATTTGTCTCCATACCTGTAACATGTGCTCGTAAACACCTCGTCCTGAGCTAGAATTGTGTGCACACCTAGTTACGACTGTGTAACGCCACCCCCGCCTCACAGTACTCTTTCCACACTACACACTAACTTACTCTATACTACGACACCTGAGCATACACTCTCCACCCTCTCGCGCAACACAGTCATGTATAACTCACTAAGACTCTCTCACATACAGTCACACATAATTCTGATATATCTATTAGAAGACCCTAACTCGTGTGCACTCCCCAAGATAGATGACTATATACAAAACATATTCTGTGCACTCACTCTAAGACCTTGAATATATATGCCACACTAATGCCCTCAGACCCCAAGATATACACTCCCCTGCAGTGTCTGTGTCATCCCTTTCCTACTCACTACATAACTGTCGCCATCCCAGACTCAGAACCTCCTCGTGCTATCTATATATCCACTCGACAGGATATACAGTCCTGCAAACTACCATATGCCCCACAGCTGTCAAGACCTCTCATCCTAAATACGCAACCCACCTCAATCTCTCTCATCTCTCAACTACTCCCAACCTCATTGACTCGTGTGTTCATCTAACCCATCATAACGTGTGTCTCTCCATATCACCAATCACATACCCAGTCTCCTATAGACATGTCAACACAGAGATGAATCATCAGAGTGTGTCTACAAGATCCATATATATGCAACATACCTCTATATGTGTATGTACACACGCTCCTATAACTCTAACAAATATCACCCACATCAACGATAATTCTACAAAGATAATACACTAAAGTCACCATGGACGACAACGTGTGCAATCTCTCTCTAGAACCCAACCTAAGATACATACTCCTAGTCTCTTACATCTCTACCACTCGACATACGCCATGTGTATACATGAACTTGAATATCGATACGCCACTAAGTATCTCATCATAGTATCACCACACATCATCATGAGTACTCCAATAATCTCACTGAAACATAGATAAATATCACACTATTCCTATATCCTACAGAAAACCACCACACCAATATATACCAATGACTCATTCCTCTCTACGAACGCTGTACACAGTCGAGCCTACATCCGCTACTCCCCTCACAGCTAAGTCACAATGCTAATGTGCAAACACTAGTATCAAGTCAACCAACTATTGCCGTGTCACCACAATTGCGTGTGCTTGAACATGTTGAAGATAGTACCATGTATTACCAACATTGCAAACGTCACAATCATCGTATCTCACTAAATGTTGTGTAAGACTCATGACACCAAGACAATAAAATGAATGTTATATAGTAGCGATCATAGGAGCTCGCTCAATAATAATCACATCGACAACAAATCTACTGTGATAAATCTGCACAGATCAGATTGACTCACACCCTTAATCACTTGTTGATCACAACGCTCCACACACAGCCATCTCTGCAAAATATGTCCTGAGGTCCATTCATAAGAAGATCAGATAGAGATAATTCTAGAATCTATAACCTAACCTCCTCAATAACACTGTATCCCAGTCAACCATCAGTGACCTGCTACCTATACGTGTGTGCCAGCACTTCTCACCATCATCCAATGGTACAGTCTCTGCCCACCTCTCCACAATAATACGCAATGTTCTATCACTCCAGTACATTCATAATTCCACTGCCATAACTTATAGACGAATCACAATAGAGTCTTCTAATACATCTATAAGCTATCTACTACAAAGTGCGTGTTCAACATACTACAATCTCAAACATCTAGATCTAATATTTTAGCATTAGATACGTTAGTCAGTTATGTATGTTGTCTACACATTACTGTGTGACAAATCATAGATCCATAATCATACTTCATACTATAAGACTAGTAGTCCGCTACACACTGTCCTGTGTTACTAACAATTGATCAAAGTCCCAACCATACCTTAACGACCTAAACAACATAATTGTACCAGTCTAATCTCACACCACATGTCAATAGTTTCTCAATCCACTACCAGTACACTCACTTGCATCACCTGCTTGATATCACTATCTCTCTTGGCCCTCACCTCCCCTGTGTGCACCTACCACTGCGCACCGCTTCTCTACTCTTCACTACTATTATAACTCAATGTGAGTTAGAGAGTTAGACCTTATTACTAAAACTCCTCAAGAGTCGACTTATCACAACACTGAAAGCCCTCTCATCGTGAACTGATACACCTAAATCACAGAACATCATCTCACTGTGCAATATCTCTACACCTCTAAGAACTGTCTGCCATACTCACCCATCGTAATCTCTTGTTTCACTCAGACAATAGATGTGTGCCATCCAAATGACTCTCGTGCACACGCATGACTACTGTTCACGTCTAGAGACTCTACTCTGTGTGAGCCCTCACGACTAAGCTAACAAAAATCCAAATAGCCTATCACTGGCCTAGATTAGTGAATCCCACTCTGCCCGACTCAATGTGTGTAATAATGAGATCAATGATCTGTGTCACTCCTTCTCTCTCGCAATGCCTCATACTCATAGCTTATAGATGCTAACACATCTGAAGTGCGCACACACCTCCCCAGTATCAGATTATGCTGCAAAAATAACGTGTATCGACTATCAACCGTCATTCATCCAGATCACTCTCGTACTCATCCGCGACTGTCTTGTGTCTCACCTCACATCATCAACTCAACACCAGTCTACTGAAGACAGCACAGCCATGCCACTACAGTGACTACTCCGCCAACTCACAATTATGAATCGCTACTCTCTCACAACTTACGCTACCAAGTTGTCGCACTGTGCTCTCACTAAAGAAGAGCTCTGTGTCACACTAGCGATATACAGCCAACGTGTGTCGCACTCGTATCTGTAATGAGCAGCGCTAACTCATGAGATCAAAGCGCGATTTCGCCAGCTAATATAGTTGGAGAGTCGTTTGTGTCTATACTTGTCCTACTATCTCGTACCCCCCTCTCAAGCCATTCGCTCTATACTAGTCTGTATGTTGTATGTTAGTGTGCACGACTATTAGACACTCATCTCACTATAGACTTTGAGATGAGGTGCTAGGTCTCCCCACTCATGTCTAGTCCGAGGTGTGGATGATACATCGAGAGAACTCATTGTCTATCGGTAATGTATTATTTGAATCATCACAGGGAGTAGCAAATGCATAAGTCTCTAACTCGCGCCACGTAGAATGTGAGTGTGTGTGTGTTTGTGTGTGTTGTCATCTAGGCATGGTTACGGAGTTTGTCATCAGTTAGTACGAGAAAGTGTATTTATTGGGATGTTGTGTTGAAGCAGATGAGATGAGTATCAGATAGAGTAGTGGAGTGAGAGGTAGATATGCGTGGAAATTGCTTGAGAGGGCGCAGATTGTGTATGCGTCAGACTATGTTGACTGTGTCCGAGCGGAAGCAGGAAGGTCGATACTCTGAAATCCTCTGGTGATAAATGCGTGTGTCAGTCATGAGTGTTTGTACTCAAAAGTTCTGGTTGGTGCAAAGTTGGGTAAATACTTTCCATTATTTTTAGTAGTGATACTCCAAAATCCATTGCAAAAAATCTTGGATACTCAGAAAATTTAGTACTTACTCTCTATGTTATGTGAAACCAATGCCACTTTAAAAATCAAACTTGAAAATTATAACCCTTTTAACTAGATAGACATAATCAATGCTTGAGCAATTAGGACTACAACTTTATCCCATCAAACCAGTGACTTAGTGCTTATTGGCAGTGTTTAGCATGGTGTGAATAAAAATTTCCATTGGGTGTAAAATTATTTTTCAACAGTGTAGTTATTCTCAGAAACATACCCAATGTTGCTAAATCATACAGAATTCAATATCAGGTAAATTATATCATACTTTTTACATCTGCCAATTGCAAGATTACTAACTTTCATAATCCACATAAAATTTAAAAACTAAATTACCATTTCACCAACACCATATTTATTCCCAATATTCCCTATTTATTTAATATCTCACTACATCCCTCACCTTAATTACACTTTCCACCAATCACTTATCTAAAATTCTATAATTCCAACCAATATCTTAACAAATTAACAAACACAAACACAAATAATCCCCCACTTACATAATTAAAGAAAACTACCAATCTCCCCATTAAATCAATAATCCACAATCACAATACCACAATCCTACAATCCTCAAAATATTATATCAACATTTCTATTTCTTTATTGTAAATTAACTAAAATAACACCTACATTACCATCGTTCCCATATCCATAAACAATCATCTAAACCTTAAACTACAATTCCCCCTAACCCCCCACTAAACCAAACACTTCCTCCTAATAAAACCATAACCAAACATAACAAAACCACACATTACCATCTCTTCTATTTCAAATACTACAAACACACAACTTAACACAAACCAACTTACCACCAAAACACCCTACCCCCCATTCAACAACCATAAAAACATCAATTAAACCATACAACCCACAATATACACCCTACTAAAAATAACCCACGACTAAGAAAACTATACAACCATACAAAAACATTCCCACACATAAAATCCCCTAATAACAACCCACAACCTCCCCAACCCCCATCACATTCTCACAAACTATTCCCCTCAACCATCAAACCAAACCCATATAACATCCCCCTAATCCCCCCATCCCACAACAATCCCACACATAAAACATACATTCAAACCCAATCCCACCCACACCACCCAAACATTCCACCACCCCTTTATAAAAAACCACCCCCTACAAATCCCCTACCCCCCAAACCCATACCCCTACCACCAAATACTCACCCCTAATCACCTCCATACCCCCCTTCCTATCCACAATATCCCCAAAAAATTAATTAATTCTCCTTAAATCCCCCCAACAATACTACATCACAATCACCATCAAACCACATAACACCACTCCCACCAACATCATATCATAATCAAAACCCATATCAATTAACCAATCTACCAATCCCTTCAACATACACACCAAAATTTAAACCAAAACCAACATTAAAAATTATAACCATCCCAAACCTCCCACACACCACAAACACCAACATAACCAACTAATAATCCACCCTAAATCATCAAATCACCCTCAAGTGTCACATAACGCTACTAACAGTCTTAGTGTGCATGAACACTATCCATCTGTGAACTCACAGTCCCGATATGTCGTAACGTGAGTCTCTCAAGTCGTGCCAAGCTAGACATAATACATATTCAGACACTCACCAGTATATGAGTACCGCCTCATTACATGATAGTATAATGTTAATGATGATTGTAACACGTGTAATGCATGTTCAGACGAACCTATAAGATACAGTGTGATAGATCTGCCTAACATCCTTATCTAATCATAGTGTACTACTGCGAGCCGTCTCCACCTACATGTCTTCAGGAGCTACACATATTGCTCATAATTTTAATCATTTATCTGTTGATTTAGAGCTCTAATGCCCAGTGTGAGTATAGAGATGCTCCGTGAGATCGCCTGATGTATCTATCTCTCTGTGATTTGTCTAGTCTAGTCACTACGTGCCCACTACAAGATCCTTTACTCGCAACCTCAATCGGCACTCTCTTCCATATGAATTGCTGAGGCAGACGATGAGATAACATCTGGGCCTTAACTAGACAAACTCTCATTCTAGATACTATATCATCGTACAACGATGCTGTCTGAATCTCATAATATAGTGTCATCTGCGCGGTTTCAGTGTCACTGGTCTATCTCATGTGTATATAATGACGCACTGTGAAGTCCAGTGAGTCCTCTCTCTCATCGACGATCGGAGACCTTGTCTCATTGTAGGATGTGTTCGTCTATCCTCACTTGACATGGATAAGAGTCGGTCTGAGTCTCGCACTATTCAGGTGTGTAGGTATCACCTGATAGACCACAAAGAAGATTGCTCTCAGTGCGCTGCTTAAGAGCCAGCCGCTAGGGGCTCGTCTGTGTCGATCCTGAGACTAGCAGACTCTCTTGTGCATTATCCATCTCAATCTAGCTCTCTCAGACTCTTTACACAATTCTGTATGAGAAAAGGCGCTAAGCATGTGTCGCTAGATATATACTCGAAAAATAGATGTCGCTACGACTCTAGTGTGATAGTCACTGCGCGCAGCTCTCTCTAGACTCGATGTCATGTCAACTGTCGTAATGTGATGTGCTGTGCGTGTGAGAGAAGCGCGAATCATGTGTGTGTGAGAGAAAAGAGTACTCGTGTGCATCAGTTAGAGTGAGATCACTCTACATCGTATCGAGTAGAGATAGTCTGCTAAGAGCGGTGTGAGTCAGCCAATTTCGCATGATCTCGTGAGGTTATGGTGCTGCGTGTAGAGTGTCATGCTGAGAGAGCGAGCTTGTGTGTGAGTAATGACTTGGACGCGAGGTTTTATTGAGTGCAGTGATGAAACGCGAAAGTACTGTGAGAAGTAGTGTTTCGAACAATTTACCTTCCTTCCAATAGTGCCATAGGAGAAATGCGACCTTTTAACATCCCATTTGGTAGACAGTGACATCCCATGTATGATGCAATGGCTAAGAATAACCTAATTACCTCTTATCACCTGGCAACTGGTTGTAAAAAACCTCGTCATAATCTATACTTTTCTTAGTATAAACCCTTGTGCTACAAGCTTTGCTTTGTTTTGCTCACACAATAATTTCTCTCATCTCTCTTATTCCTGAGGAACCACTTTGTGCCAATTACTTTTTCCCTATATTGGCAAATAACAAGTACCCAAAACCTTCTGTAATTTGAATATAGCAATCCTCTTGCATTGCTTCTACAGCTTTCATTTGTTAAGGCTTGTGATTTTTCATGGGGTTCTTCTTGGGATAGAAAACATGCGGTCGACAGTCTGATAGTCTTTATGATTTGTTCTGTTTGATTATAGATGTGCTTACCAAAAGCTTGTCTGTATGAAGCAAAAGCCTTTTGGATCTTTCCTCTTGTTTGAACTTGTGTTTTAGGTATCTTTAGCAATTTTGACACCTTCTATGGTGATCTCTTATGATCTCCTGAGTGGGGAATGGACTAACATCAATGGTGTTATCCATATTATTGAAATCAGCATTTGCACCACATATCGTCATCATAAGCTCCACTCAAATATGCCATTAATGGCAAATGCATTTAAAACATTTCTAAGTCAGGCATTATTTGGAATCTGTTGGGTAGATCAGCATTAGCGAGAGTAGATGCACAATAGGGACTTTGTCCTCAAGATAGACAAAGAAAAGATGAGTTCACAGCATTTGCACCTGTGGGAGTAGTACTTGCAGCACTAACATTGGATGTGTTGGCTAGTATTAACAAATGTACCTACCAGTTATTAAGTTTGTCATATGGTAGCCTGAAAGCTGCCCTTTGTAGATGACTTATCCTCTTTTCTTCTTCAAAGCTTGCCTTGTAGCTATCCACGCTTTGAACAGCCATTTCTTGAGCCACCATCCTCTCAAGATCATCTTTCAAGGTTTGTTCAGCTGCAATATCTTCTAAATCCAGTTCACCCTTGTCATTAGGAGCATTTTCAGAAGATTTTTCTTGTGCGTCTTGAATAACATCTTCTACTGGAATCCTTGGTCTATGAGGATGTAATAGAAGCAGTACGTACTCCTGAGTAGGTTCTTTATCTTTCACTGAATGAACTCCTGAACATTAGATTCTTGGTTGTACCGTTTGCATCCACAATTATTTGATTTTCTACACTAACAGAGATATAGTTCATTATGTTGGTTAGAAAATCAAGATCAAACATCCACTCAGGACCACTTCCTGCCACATTAGGTTAATATTCAAGAAAATTAATGTGCAAGTTCTCTTATACTCTTTTGGTTCGTTTGTTGTATACTCTAAAAGCCTTACTAGTAGTAGAGTATCCAAGCAAATAGCCTTCATCTGATTTCCCATCAAATTTTACCAAGGGATCTAAGGTGTTCAAAATGGTCAAGGGGGTACCCAAAAGGTCTCATAAAACTAATACTAGGTGGTTTACCTATTAATAGTTCATAAGGTGTCTTATTTTAAGGTTTTGTCACTAATACCTTATTTAGTACATAGCAAGCAGTGTTTACTGCCTCTGCCCAAAATGGGATAGGTAAAAGTGAGTCTGCTAGCATAGTTCTAGCTGCCTCAATACGGGTCTTATTTTTCCTTTCTGCATCACCATTTTACTGTGGAGTTCTAGCCACACTAAACTCCTATTTTATCCCTTTCTTAGCACAGAATTCATTCATAGCATGGTTCTTAAATTCTGTCCCATGATCACATCTAATGATTTTAACTTTGTGGTTCAATTGGTTTTCTAAGCCTATGATAAATTTATAAAGGATCTCATTTGTTTCATCCTTAGTAGCTAAGAAAAATACCCAACTAAATCTGCTGAAATCATCAGTCACAACCAAACAATACTTTTTCTTATTAGTACTTTCTACTGAGACAGGTCCAAATAAGTCTATATGAAGTAATTCTAAGGGCTTTCTGATGGTTCTTTCTATCTTGGCCTTATAGGAGGCTTTATGTTGCTTACCCTTCTTGCAAGCAACACAAGTGTGGTCATTCACAAAAACTTTAGAAGGTAGGCCTCTAACTAGGTGTCCCTTAACAAGTTTGTTTATATTTTTGAAATTCACATGACCTAATCTCCTGTGCCATAATTTAGACTCATCTGTTGTTGTATTTGCATATAAACAAGTTATACCTCCAGAAGGAACAATGTTCTTTAAATCCAAAATGTACACACCATTCTATCTAGGAGCTCTAAGTATAACTTGATTTTCATCAAGAAGCTTAAAGCTAGGAGACAGAATAAGGCATTCAGTGTCAGTAAAGAGGACACTGTTTTTCTTGTCACACATTTGTGAGATAAAGAAAAGGTTAGCTTACGTTAATCTACAAAATAGGACATCATCAAGTCTAAATTAGCGGTTCTGATTTTACCTTTACCCGTTATTTTACCTCTCTTTACGGATTACTTCTAAAAGCCCACAAAAGCCTCCATTGTAATCTTCATAATCTGAAGATAAGCTTTGTTGCAGTCATATGGCGTAGAGCATACCACTGCATGATCCTTGTTAATAGATCTATGGATTTCCCCCATTGCACAAAAAGTAAGAGCAAATCAGTAATCTCTTAGGGAACAAGTCACCACAGACTTGGATATCCCTTTTAGGTCAACATACTCAAACTTCTTGTGTATGAAAGATCCTTTTTCTTTGGACTTATGATCCATGTGATTTCCCTTAGGCCTCCAAACCCACCTTGACTTCTTAAGATCATTATTCATCTTACCCTTACCAGTATTAACTATTGCTCTTTGTCCCAGCAGTAGTCTATTTTTAGCCCTAGAAGTTTTAGCATCGTGTTATAGTTTTGGGTCTAAAGCTGGTTTGTGTAGTAAGACCTCTTGATAGGTGAAATGAGTGACTTTTGGTCTTTAATTGTACATTCTTGGGTAAATTGGTCTAAATAGCTCTAACCAGTTTTGTTGCTAATTTTGAGGGGCAAATGGCTAGACAGGTATAACAGGCCTAGCAGTACTAATAGGCCTAGCAGTACTAACAGTATGTACTGCTCTTTTCCCTTTATCTAACAGGATTAACCAAGACTGTCCTGGTTAGTACTCTGATGGGACAAAGTCCTTTTTGCCTGAGCGTATTTCAATTTTATTGAAATTTTTGGTTGATTTTACCTTTTCATTATCACATACTGGTTGACCACCCTATTGGGAACCAGTATTGACCATAGTTTTTTAGCTTAGGTTCTGGACTCTTTTTTGGCTTTATAAAAAATTCACAATTCTTTGATCAAATATGGTCATGCTCTTCAGACAAAAGAAATCTTTTATTTTCTTAAATCTAATTCCTGCTTTCTTAGAAGTTTGACCAATTTTATCAACTTGAGTTTTAGCTGTTTTGAGTTTCATTAGTCTTAACTGGATAAACTTCAGACATTCATTCTCATCATCTGAGTTTCAATCCTCATGATGACTTTATCTTTGTCTAATGTTTGGTGCAGGACACAACGTTGACTTGACACGACTTAGATTTTTCAACATTTACTTCATTTGTATTACCTAAAGTCTCACTAGTTTTAGATTTACTAGTGTCAGCATTAAGCTCAGTTGTTTTTTGACTCAATGATTTACTTTCTAATGGCAAATTCATCTAAACCTGCAAATGATATGTCAGCTCTTGGGGTTAGGAAGTTCCCTGTTATAGGCATAAGGGGGGAATAAGCCATGATACCTATCGGCTTTGGGACGAACCTATCATTTGCTTTTGGTGTGAGCTCTTCATCACTATGATCTGACCTCAAAAAACACCTCATTTGATCTCACTTTACTCAGTTTCAGACTTGTCACTCATTTCATTCAATTGTGTGTCATATCCTAAACCATTTTTATCATGGGCACTTATTTGACTGTTGAGTAATATATTAAGACTTTTGGATGATTCTTCCCATTTTGCTATCTTAATATTCAACTCATCTCTTTCCTTAACTACTTTCTCTAATTCCATGTTTAGGTTGTTAATCTTTATTTCTCTGCATTTAAGCTCATAGTTTTGAAACTCATATTTTTCCACCCAAGCCATTTCCATTTTTTCATGTCCAAGTATCTAGATTCTAGACTTAGGCCTAATTTATAACCCTGATTTCTAGTCTGGCTCTGTTATGTTTTTATCTTTCACTATTCATAGTACTTTTAAAGAGTTTTAAAGATTCAAGACTTTGTTTAGAAAAGTTTTGTACCTCATGTCAGAAGCACTTGATTGAGTTTGATGAGGTGATGGCCATTAAGCATATTTAACTGGTTTCATCAAAATCATTGCTCTAGTCTATGCCTTTCAGGCCATTTGAGCACCCAATGCTTGTGATGATGTTATTTGTTATTTGCATTCCTCCTGCCATTATCACCATATGACCTTTTCCATTTGGTTCCATCCTGTTTTGCATCTCCTTAGCAAAGTGGCCCTTTTCTGTTGGCCGGTCGTAGCACTCAACTTGTGACTTATCAAAGGTAACAAGTTGTTTTCCTTTGAAATCTAAGTTCCTTCCTGTTATCTTGATGAATCTTTGCACCCTAACAGTCAACAGGCTACTTGCCATCTGTGGTCGAATATCCAATTCTTCCAAGTCATCTTGATCAATTTGAGCAAAACTCATTATCAATTGGAGGACTGGTTGTCTGTTGTGCAAAGAAAGAGCACACTACTTCATCAGCACCTGGAGTAGATGAAACCTGACTTGATGAATTAGTTCCTCCAGTAGTATCAACTCCAAAATTTCTACTGGCAGTACTAACTTCATTAGTTATGCTAGTATTCTCAGAGGACAGAAAAGCCAAGTTCTAAGAATTTGATGTGGAACTTAAAGACCTTTTCATCTCATCTGTTATTGGACCTAAGTTGTTATAGAGATCTTCAATATCAGTTTGGGTCTATGTCTGGGTTATTTCTTATGATTAAGCAATTAACTCCATAAAGGAGGAAGACTCTTACAAATTTTTGATTGATTCTTCTTTGGATACTGAGCAGCATACACTCTAATTGACTTATGCGCTTTTGGAACCTATCATAAGGCCTTATCCAGACTTGCATTTGGTGCAGTAGTAAAGTTTTCAATATGATGTTTTTTAGAAAACATTCTTCTACATCTTTTTGGATTCTTCATTTCTTCCAAACCTTGATTTGATTGCCTCTCAGAGAGATTTAGCATCTGGAACATTATGAAACTTTGATGGTTTTTCTAGGTATTTTCAAATTCCTATCGATCCTAATGATCAAGAAAAAACAACATTCACATGTCCTTTAGGCACATACGCTTATAGGCGAATGCCTTTCGGGCTATGTAATGCCCTTGCCACATTTCAAAGGTGTATGTTGGCAATCTTTTACGATATGATTGAAGAATCAGTCAAAGTATTCATGGACGATTTCTTCGTCTTTGGAAACTCTTTCGACACATGCCTAAAAAACCTTGATAAAATGCTCCAACATTGTAAAGACGCTCATCTTGTCCTAAACTGAGAAAAATGTCATTTCATGGTCAAAGAAGGAATTGTGCTCGGACACAAGGTGTCCAATGTAGGACTTGAAATCGACAAAGCAAAAATCAATATGATCTCAAAACTTCTGTTGGATCCCTTACTGAATAGATCTTGAACCTTTAGTTTGCAAAGGGTTTGTTACTTTAGATAAATCCAAAGCAACATTGGTGAAACACTGATTTAACACTATTGATTATGCAGAAACTAATCAACAATGCTAAGAAGAACAGTATTAAGTAACACAAGAAAACTTTGTATTATAACTTGAATCTGACTAGGTTACAGATTACAAAGACTATGATTGCTAAGATGATCTCTATTGATCTATGTTGATCTATATCAACTAACTATGACTAGGGTTCCTTTTATACACCAAGGAAACCCTAATGGGCTTTACAAAACGCGTATAGAGATCATGCATATCCTTTCCTAAGATATCTCATGCATATCTCTAACTCTAACTAACTTCTGCATAAGCAGACTTAACTATTACATAACCAGTACTAACTTATAATGAACTACCAGTACTAACTATGCTAACTCTTTTACCAGTACTAACAAGTGTACTGGCAGAACTAACTATATAACAAACAGAATTAAGTCTTGTATACATAATTCCTAACAATCCTCCCCTAAACTTGAACTTTACTTGTTAACTTCAAGTTTCTTTAGTTTTCTTCAACTTAAGTTTTTAAGGATTGTATCCAAACACTTCTCTTTAATCATTAGCTTCTCTTAAATGATGATCTGTTTGTTGTTGATTTGAAGACAAATCATACTTTAATCTTTAACAGTATCTCATCCTCTCTACATCACAGCTCCACATCAACATCCAACTAAGTTGGCTTTATAGTTTTTAGCAAACTACCAGCCATCAACGGATTTGATATGTCTTTACCGTGAGCCGTTTACTATGGACTAGTCAATGCTTCATTGCAGTAACAAGGTGCATTGATAACCTTATAGTTTTTAGCAAACTATTAGCTTCATGAGTCGTTTGCTATGGACTAGTCAATGCTTCATTGCAGTAACATGGTGCATTGATAACCTTATAGTTTTTAGCAAACTATTAGCTGTTAACGGATTTGAGATCTCTTTACCAGTAGCCGTTTGCTCTGGAGTAGCCAATGCTTTAGTGCAACACTATGGTGCATTGATTACCATATAGTTTTTGGTAAATTGTCAACCATTAACGGATTTGAGAAGTCTTTACCAAAGCCGTTTGCTTTGGACTAGCCAGTTCTTGATGTCTGTTAGACATGGTGAACTGATGACCATTTGTTGTGTGGTTGCTAAACCAACACTTAAACAATCCTTCTCAATGCTATTACAGCTTCCAGATACCCAAACCATAATGTAGCTACTGAGAATCTAATTATCATCTTAATCCAACTTGCTTCTCAATCATCTTCAAAAGTTGATAGCAAACTTCATCCGTTGTTCCATCTAGAAGCTTCATCGTTAGCATTACTTAGCAAGCATCTTTTGACAAAGGATATTTTCTATCTGCTAACATATATATAGTAGATGCATCCAATGTTAGGCAATGTACTGCACAAGAAGGATAAATTAATCATCTTCTGTTGAAGTGGCAAACTCCAAATTGCATCATCACTAAGAGGTGGATCAAACATGGTCTTAAGATCACCCCAAAGTACTCTGTCATACATCTCTTTAGGTCTATTTGCTCCATACTTCTTTATCACCAATCTGTACAATTCTATAAGATCATCTATTGAAAAGTCTTTAAGTATGGCTCCAAAACTCATATATATTTTTATCAGAACCATCTCTCCTTATAATCTAATAAACAGTCTTTAGACCAGATTGAGGAATGATCTTCCAATCAATAATACTAGGAGGTTTTATAGCAGTTGGAATAACATCTATTCCAATCTTAGATTCTGATGAAGCACTTGTGATTTTATCCTTCATGAATGCTTCCCTTTTTTCTTTACTTTCATCTTGTGCAGTCTTGTCAATATGTATTCCTTTCCTTGCCTTTTGCTTCCTGATTTTACCTCTCTTCTTTATAGACTTCTTAATTTCTTCTTCCTTAGCAATCACTGGCTCTGTAATACTTTCTTCTAAGACTGAAACCTCTTTAATGGTCTTTTGTTTCTTT
>BQNB010116411.1:0-21369 GCA_026074375.1 Tanacetum coccineum
AATAAATTCTCGTTATGAGGTCAAGTTTTCTTTTTGAAATACTTGTCTTTAAGATGATGGCCGGGTTGCTATCTAAAATAATAGCAAGCCATTTTTGGCATGTTTTGAAAACTTTTGAACTTATGCTCGAACTTCATTTATAGCCTCGTATCATTATTAAATGACATTTCTAAGACCGTAAATGTTATCGATTTTCAGAAGACATGTCATTATTACCTCTTTTTATGTTTTTCTCATCATTTTTTTAGTTTTTTCTTTGGTTTTAAAGATTTTATATTTTTGTATTTTGTTTTTATAAAGGTTTTTGAAAATGAAAATATTTTTGGTTTTTCTGGTTTTGAGTATATACATATGATACACAAGATATCATAATAGGTACCACCACTATTCTTCAGATTCATCTGCCAACTGTTTTAGTATCTCAGGCTTAAAACTTTGCATTCCCAGCTTGTTGATAAGAAATTCAATTCTTTCTCTGCATAAGGCTTTAGTGAAGATGTACACTAGTTGGTACTCCGTGTTGACAAAGTAAAGCTCTACTACTTCATTCTCCACTTGCTCTTTGATGAAGTGGAATCTAATATCTATATGCTTCGATCGAGAATGTTGAACATTGTTGCAGCATATGGCAATAGCGATTTTGTTATCACAATACATTGGAATTTTATTGAATCCAAGATCATAGTCGGTAAGTTATGATCCCATCCAAAGGATTTAAGCACAACAGCCAGACAAGGCTATATATTCAGCTTCCGTATTAGATATCGCAGTGTTTTTTTGTCTTTTTAATGACCATCTAACAAGTCTGTCTCCTAATAATTGCATACTTCTAGATGTACTTCATCTAGTATCTTGGGAACCCGCATGATCAACGTCTGCATAAGCTGTTATAGCAATAGAAGAATCCTTTGGATACCAGAGTCCCCTATTAATGGTTCCTCATAGGTATTTCAAGATTCTTTTTACAGCATATAAGTGCTTTTCGGTAAGCTTTGCCTGATACCGGGCACACATGCATACAGCAAATGTAAAGTCTGGTCTACTGGTTATGAGATACATAAGGGTGCCCACCATTCCACAATAGTGTGTAGGGTCAACGGCTTTCCCTTGTGTATCTTCATCCAGTTTGGATTTCTCCACCATGGGAGTATCTACGCGGTCGCTAGATTCCATACCATATTTTTTTAAAGATTCTAAAGCATATTTAGACTGGTTTATAAAGATGCCTCTAGGACTTTGTGAAATCTGTAGTCCTAAAAAATGATATTTTGCCCATCATCGACATCTTAAACTTTAAACACATTATTTTTGAAAATTGATCACATAGTTCAGGTGTAGTAGACGCAAAGATTATATCATCAACATAGATTTGTACCAGGAGAATATCTTTGCCATGTCTTCTGATGAACAATGTGGGATCCAAGGTTCCTTTAGAGAATTCTTGAGAGAGTAGAAACTTCGACAATAGATCATACCACGCGCGAGGAGCTTGTTTTAACCCATAGAGAGTTTTCTTAAGCTTATACACATGATTCGCATTATCTTGATCCACAAACCCTTCCGGTTGGCTAACATAAACCTCTTCGCGTAGAATGCCATTTAAAAATGCCGTCTTAACATCCATTTGGTAGACAACCATATTCATGTGAGCAGCATATGCGAGGAAGATTCGAATAACATCAAGTCTAGCCACTAGAGCAAAGGATTCCTCAAAATCAATTCCCTCTTCTTGACGATAACCACGAGCAACCAAGCGAGCCTTGTTTTTTAGAATTCCTCCTATTTCATCAAGTTTAACATATAAATCCATTTTAAAGTAATGGCCATCACTTTATCTGGATGAGGAACAAGTTCCCAGACTTCAAGACGTTCAAATTCATTTAGCTCCTCTTGCATTGCTTCAATCTAACATGATTGAGTTAATGCGTCTTTATAAGTCTTAGGTTCTACTGATGAGAGAAAAGCATCGTAGTAACAAAATAAAGCTTGTTCATGAAGTTGGAGTCTTGTGGATATAGGTCTTTTGAGTTCACCGATGATGTTGTCTAAAGGATGAACCTTGGTCCATTTGGTAACGTGTTCTGAGTTAGGAGCAACGGTGTGCACAACAGTAGGAATAATATCCGTAGAAGAGGATGCTTCAGTATCATTTTTTGGAATTAGAATACCAAAGAACGGATCGTTATTCATGTGTGCAACATCTAAGTCATGATTGTCTTCTTCAACATTATTAGGAATGACAGGAGATTGAGTTTCGGGTGTTGTTTGTGAGTTACTAGGTGATGGTGCATCTTGGTCAACAGTTGTTTAGGAAGGTGATCTGGTTGATGCAGCGTGTTCTGGAGCTACTACTTCAGCAATTGGAGCAATGACTTTAAGGGCTTGGCGATCAACACTTGATGGAGGGTTAAGTAATTCATCAAACAGTGGTTGAAACAAAATATCCCAATTAGTTCTTGAAGGTGGTACAAACGGTATTAAAGGAGGAGGGTTTAGCACGAGTCCTAAACTGATAGTTACAGGAGTCATTTCATGAAGTGCGGGTCCTAAACTGCTGTGTTTAGAAGCCATGTTGACCATTTGAAAAATCAGTTAACTTTTGACCATATTTTGCTCACTATTCTCCCCTTCGAAAATTGCATATGTGATTGCCATTTTTTTATTAACCAAGTGAGCTAAAATACAAGTTAAAGTACGTTGATCCACTTTAATAATATCCGAGCATTTGAGAACATATCATTGTTGATGAGAATGGTCAAAAACAAGAAGATTTCTCTTCTTTTGAAGATAAAGCACACTAAAGCGTACACCTTTCTTTTCTTTGAGGAACGGGGCCTGAAGTGTTCGCCATAGTAGTTCTTTTAATCATTTGTGTACATTTGAAGATGATCCATGTGAAATGTAGACTCTATGGAGAAGTTCATTACATGGATCATCAAAATGTTGACGTTTTTGTTGTTCATTGACACCTTGAGAACTGTTTGGAGACTATTTTTGCTTGTGAATCCCCTAAGGCACTTGATTCTTAGACATCAACTTTTTCAACAACCAAACTCTAAGTCTTTCCTTTTTAAGATTGAAAGATGTACATGTACTTAAGTTAAGAGTACCTGCACTGACATTGATAGTTTGATCGCATTCATATGGGTTAGTGATATCTTCATTTAAACCATTTGGGGGTTCACAGTCAACCTTTGTTGTGCTAGAGGTGAATGTCTTTCAAGTTGGAACCCACCTAAGACCAATAGTGTTAAAAATTCTACCCGTCGGTATCCACCTAAGGCAAGATCTAGGAGTGTTTGTTTTCTCATGCACAGCAAAAGACTTATTGGGAGAAAACCTATGTCCTGTAACAATCTGCCTACCAGGTTTCTGAGTATGAATCTTTGGTTCTACGGGTTTGTTACTGTTTCTAGTCTTAGGGGATTGAACCCTAACGCGAGAATTCACCTCTTTCAGGAATTTTGTTATACAGGCATCATGATTTGCATTAAAGACACATTTCTGACAAGTCGAACAAACAAAGTGTTTGGAGTCCGAAAATGAACTAGGATTCCTAGAATGATCTGCTTTTTGCACAGCTTTTAGCGTTTCCTCACTACTCTTAGATGCAGGCCAATTCCTAGACGTTTGATTATAGCTCCTAGGTTTTGGTGTACAAGCATTAGGAGTGTGGTGTGTTCTAGCAGAAGGCATTTCCCTAGGTTTAAGATTCCTATTTTTGTCTTGTGTCTTTTTCTTAGCTTCCTCTAGATAGTAATTATGAGCCATGTCATTTGACCCATACGATTCTTTAGAACTATTCCTAGATGAGCCAGATGCAATCACATGATGAGGTTTTACAAACACAGATTCTCTAACTTTAGGCAAATAATGAGGAGTGACTGGTTTTGACAAAACGTTATTCACATCAACTTAGGAGGCAAACTGTAGTTTTGAAAAATTAGGTCGTTCAGATTTAAATGCATTTGGTTGTCTAACAACTAATTGGTTTCTAGGTGGTTGTAAAACCGGTTTCCCCAAGATTGATGGTTTTGCAAACTTAGTATCCACGCTATTTCCTTATAACTTTCTTATTTTGTTTTTCAATGCTACATTCGCAAAAACCTTTTCCTGAATCTGAGCCTTTAAATCAGCATTTTCAACAGTCTTACTATTTATTTGAGCAATCAGTGAGTCATTATGGTCTTTTGTCTAAACTCGTATCTTTTTGATAGAATCGTAAAGATCTTTGTAAGTCTGTTTTAAATGCATATTTTCCTTATGCAACTTCTTATTCTCTGCAAGTAATTTAGCCACACTATGTTCTAATTCGATATTGATTGTTTCAAGTATCTCTATTTCCTTGTTAATCTTGGCTTTATTACTTGTTTCATTCAAAATTTGACCATGTTACCTACCTTTTAAAGCTTGATTTTGATATTTAAGTTCCATGTTAACATGTTTTTCTGATTTTGTCCACTACTTTTTGTAACAACCAAATTAGCATCCAATATTTTTTTCCGAATCAACCATTCTCTCTTTTGACTGCATCTGTCTTTCATTCACCCTGCTGTCATACTCTCGTTTATGCTAAGCTCTTTCATCAATGGAGTTCTTAACAGATTCCATGTGTTGGATCAATGTATCACGGAACTGTCGAACCTCGGTTCGAGTGTATGCTAGAAAGACTTGTGTATCATTAGACCATCATCATAATCGAAATAGTATCAGAAATTGATGAACCGCTTAAACTGTTTCTTGAGTACTCTAAAAGCATCCATGGATCCAGTTTCTTGAAATTCTTCTTTGTCAAGTTGCTTTTCTAGTTGATCCAAGTTTAGTAACATTGAGCCTGTGAAAGTTTGAACATCTTGATCAAAGAGTGACGCAAAAGCCCGTTCGAATCCTCCCTCGTTGCAAGTTCCTTTAAAGTCGTTGTTTGAAAGAGCCTTGAGGTATGAATGAAGTAATTGAAATAATACCATGCAACTTTCCTTTGCATTATCTTGCATTTGTTGCAACTGATGCAACTCTCTTTCTTGTAAATTCGAATTCAAAGATTCCATTGAAATTAGATGTGTGAAATGAAATTTAAGGATCTTAAGTAGATTAAGTGATTTTATTATGGTTAAAATGAGTCAATTTGATTTCACAGGATTTTACAATTTTATGACTTAAACCGTGAAAAGAATAATCTTTTACCGGATTTTACTAAATCAAGAAGAAACCGTGAAATAGAAATCGTTGTTGTTGAAAAACTTGAACTTTTGTGAATGATTGTTGAGCTTAAAACAATGAATTGTTATCACACTTTCAACGTAAAATGATTAACGGTTGATTAAAACACAATCAAGGACTAACGGTGTAATCGAAATCCAAGAAAAATGCTTAATGGTTGTTAATTAAAGTTGTAGGGACTAACGGTGCAATAACGGTTCATTTTGGAGGGTTAACGGTTAAATTAGAAGTAATAAGGACTAACGGTGCAAAACATAATCAACTAGAAGGGTTACTAAACAAGCCAAGGACTAACTTTAAAATTAACCTTGAGTTCAGGGACTGCATGTGTAATAATCTAATTTTAGTTTATTAATGAAACATTTTCCCTCCACTTACTTGTCACTTTCGTTTTAAATTTGATAAAATGATAACGTTTTTGTTTTTAATCTCGCGGAGTGGTACGAGTATCGTCGGTGAAAAGTAAATATACCACGTTGATCGAAAAAGGATCACGATCACAATGGTATAGGTTATAAGTTCCGTAATTAACCGTCACACAAAACCAAAAAACCAAAACTGACTTAAAACGTGTATAGTTTGTTCCTGTTGAATTGCTAAATCGGTTCCTACTAGAATCTGTTAGATCGGTTCCTTAAGAGAGTTGATAGATTGGTTCCTTAAGGGAATTGATAGATCGGTTCTTGAAGGACTTGCACGATAGATCGGTTCTCAAATATTGTACAATAGATCCGTTGTCAAAGGTTGTGCAATAGAACGGTTGCTTATGAAAATGAGTAGTTTGGTTCCTAAAGAAATCTAATAGTTCGGTTCCTTATGAAAACGAGTAGTTTGGTTCCAAAAAAATAGTAGATCGGTTCTAGGTTGTTAAACTACATTGGCAAAACATCAAACACCTTCTGTAGAATATAAAATGACATGTAATATCAGGGATTAAAACTGATCTGGAGGTTGGATAAAGTGAAATAAATGAATAGCCATTTTATTAAGTTGAAGGTTTAAGAGTTGGAGAAGGAATGTATGTGTAAGAGAGAAAACACTCACACTTTCACTTTTACAAAAGTGAGCTTACCCCTCCCATAGAAAGTATGGTGGGGGTATTTTATAGTCTAGTGCCACATGAAAATATCTAATAGGCATTATTAGTCCCTGTGTGAACGCTATAAAATAAACTAATGTAATTCTATGTTTGTTACCATATTTTAAGGCTAACAATCTTTCCCCAATATGTGGACACATACGGAATTACTTACAATGTTCCTATCAAGTACAATTACAATAAAATAAAGTCTTCCAAAGCACTTCCAAAGCTGAAGATGTCTTATGAGTTCTCCTTGTCTTGAAACTTGTACTCCAGCTTGGATCTTCATTGTCTTTACTTGTTCTGGAACCATTGTAGTATGCATGAACTGGATTAACTTCCCCCAACTAATGTCAGTTGTCTTGGAAAGCTTTACTTCATAGATCTTTTTGGCAACGGTTTCTGAATCAGCTTCCCCTAAACCAACATCCCTATCTTCAAGCGATTTCGGAATCATTGATGGTAGCTTCAACCATCTTCTACTTGTCATTGACGTGCACAGCAGAATTTTGTAGAAGTCAAACCACACCAACGACCACTGCTACTTGTCATTAGGGCTTGGTGAATATTCGTTCGAGGGTACATGCAAGAAATCAGCAACAATTCTTCTCACGTATACATAATACTTCATAAACCATACTGAGTAAAGTAGTATACACTACTTCCCCCTGGAAGTTGACATGGTAACATCAAAGTCAACTAAGTCTCGGATGTACACATTTTCCCCCATGATGGTTTCGAACTCTCAGAAGCATCATTGTTGTGTACACACATATACTCGAGAAGTTCTTGTCTTAAGCACAAATCTTGAAATCCAAACAAAGCATTACCCTCTTGTCTTCAGAAACCGTAGAGGAGATGAAGCAAGAATCAAGAAAACTTGGTATAATCAAGGTCTTGTATATGAATGTCGTTGAAGAACTTTGAAAATTATACTTAGACGGTGAAGTACCTTTGTCTTGGAATGGCACAATAATATCCCGTGAGAATTGCTGATTACATCTCAACCTTTAAATTCTCTGGCTAACTTTACCAACCTCGTATTCTGTCGGCTATTGTTGTAATCACTTGGTGAAGTAAACCCGATATACCAAACTTGAAAATGAAGTGAAATCCCCCAAATTTGTTACTTAAGCTTGCACTGTTGTTGATTGAAGAACGGTGCAAGATTAAATCTATAAGTACTCTATACCCAACCAGAAAAGTATAAGAAGTACAACACCTCTTGAAATTATCCACATCGTCTTCTGCGTGTGACACTGAGTACTACAATGTAACTCCTTTAAGTGATAGTTAACCAGGTCTGCAACCAACCACCCCTGACTGCTGGTAACTAGATAATTCAAGTCTTAATCATAAGATGTATACGGTCAAGCAAGTCATCAATCGATAGATTGGGTTTAAAGAAAAGGGGTAGCAAATAGAAGGAAGTCTCGATGATGAAATAAGTAGACGCCTTCGTGAAATCCAACTTCAAGCTCAAATAAGGGATACCAAATCAACTTCGTGATCACTTGTCATCGTAATCCGAATCTCTAGCCGTTTGTCATTTATTGAATCTTTTTCGGATCGTTTATAGTGTTATGTATCGTGTTTGTTGTGTTGTTGTTCAAGAATGTCGTTAAACTAGACAAATGTTGTGTTTGAATGTCGTCAACGAAAAAACATTATCTAGTCCAACTTGTCGTGATAGCGTATTTGTACCCGGCTTAATCCAATACACTAGTCCATACTTAATAACCCACTTAACACCAACAACCCAATAATCAAATATAAAATTTGGCCTACTCATAAGTTTATACACGGACTGTTCCAATAACAGGCCCAATTCCATGTAATACCTAGGATCCATCGGTCCAAATTAACATAGTCTTGGCCCAGTTAATGCTAATACTCAAAATCATATACCCGGGTCCAACTTATAACGCCCTTATAATTAGGGCATAGTTAACCCTAACTTCATTTCTTAAAAAAACGCAGTCAACATTCAATCTCTCCCTCAAAAAAAAAACCAATGCAGGCAACAATTGACTCCTTCAACCATATCTGATAATCCTTCCCTCCAAAGAACATAACACATCAATTCCCTTTTCTTTATACGCTTTATTACCACCTAACATCCAAGATGACATGAATCAAGAAGCAATTAGTCTGCAAGATCATTTCATAAAGGGTCTCAGGTAGGTGTGAGTTTGTTGTTTGTCTCGTATTCCAACGAAACATAGAAAGATTATAACATAATTATTATTGATCAATCTTTAATTTTCGAATAATGAAAGAGATTTGCTCGACAAAGATCAGTGAAGAAAATTCGTTTGTGTTACAGATCTTTTAATGTTCTTGAAGTTGTTGTAACACACGAAACGAAATGAGTCTGAGATCTTTCTTTTACATTAATTTCGTTCGAGTCTTGATGAGTTATGGAGTTGTGGTATTGTTGTGACGATGGGATAGGTTTAGATCATGTTGGATTTGTATTGTTTTGATATGGAGCTGTGACGATGTAGATGTTGTTAGTTTATGATGTTGATGTTGTTGTAGTTATTGTGGTTTGACATTCGAGTCTATCTCTCACTTCTTCCTTTTTGTTTACCCAAACTCGATGACTCTGACTCGGTTGAGTTTTGACCGAGTCAACTCGATAAATACCGAGTTGACTCAGTTTGGGTTTAGATCGGGTCTCAAGTGACACAAACTAGATCAGGTCCTCTTGGTTGAAAACTAGATCGGTTCCACTTGTTTGCAAACTAGATCGGGTTGTAAGAGATGTGACAAGATCGGTTCCCCCTTAAAAATGACTAGATCGGTTCCGTTTGAAAAAGGACTAGATCGGTGCTTGTAGTGGAACTGACTAGATCGGCTCCCTTGTCTTAAACTCGTTCGGTTGTGCTAGATCGGTTTCAACTAGAAGCCAAAACATACTATTTTCCTTTCTTTATCTTTTGTCTTCTTGGCTAACAAAATGGATCTATGTCCCCTTGATCTTATCTTCAAACCATGTACCAACAAAAATAAGCCAAGAAAGATGAGCACTCAAAAAGCTCTTAAACCAGAAAAATAATCTCAAACAGACCAATAAGCTCAAATAAGCTTATAAAAGCTTAAAAATAAGCTGAAAACAATGAACACCAGATCTGTTTTTTTTAGACTTTCGGGAAGCAAAGAAGGACCACAAAAAAACTCATAAAAAATAAAAAAAAGACTGTTATAAAAGCTCATAAAGAACTGTTATAAAAAATGAAAACAAATTCGTGGCTTTTTTCATAAAAAACCCACGTAAATAAGAAAAATAAGCTTAAAATAAGTTGTTGCACACGAAACAACTAACACACACAATACAAAACACCCCCGGTTAGCTCTGATGCCAATTGTAGAATATAAAATGACATGTAATATCAGGGATTAAAACTGATCTGGAGGTTGGATAAAGTAAAATAAATGAATAGCCATTTTATTAGAGTTGAAAGGTTAAAGAGATGGGAAGAGTGTATGTGTTAGAGAGAAAACACACACACTTACACTTTTACAAAAGTAAGCTTCACCTTCCATGGAAGTATGGAGGGGGTATTTATAGTCCTAGTGCCACATAACTTTCGTAACTAGTCATTATTAGTCCCTATGTGACACGCTATAAATAATAAATAAACTAATATAATTCCATGTTTGTCACCATATTTTAAGGCTAACACCTTCTATGCAACTTTTTCTTCTCTTTGTTTCAGCCAAGTTTGTCTTTGTTTTGCTCCGCAAAACTTTACCACAAAGAAGCATATAAACCCAGAAATAAGCTCTCGAAATAAGCTTGTAAATAAGTTGTTTAAGCAACCACACAACGTTCTTGTTTCTTGACTTTATAAACCATAGGAAAGAAAACCAAACCAAGAAGCTTTGTAAAAATCTAGACAATAAGCTCGTAAAAGCAGTTTTGACACAACAAATAAGCTTTAATTTAAGTACTGTTAAGCATATGAAAACGAAAAAAAATGGAGATGATAAACAATGTTTTGAGTTCCTAAAACACAAGAAAACTGATATGAAAAAAACACAAGAAAACGAAACTTAATTTTGAATTCCTAAAGGACAAAGAAGTTTTCTTCTCCTAAATGACAAAAAAATACTTATATTTTAATTCCTAAATATTAACTGTTTTAAAGACGTAAAAAAAACAAAAAGGAAGAAACACATAGAAAAACACGCTAAATGTGTGTGTAAAATGATTCAACCAACACCCTCTCCATGTGTGGAGAGGGCTTTTATACAAAAGATAAACCGGGCTTTCCATGGGCTTTCTATGCTTTGGCCCGGTTAGCTTACTAAATAATACTTTGTGGACTACGAGCTAGAAACGTAAAATACGTGGAGTGACCGATCCTTTTTTGGATTCCCAACACTACCGTCAAGAAACCTGCAAGTATAGGTTAGTGATAATCATACATAGATGAAAGTGTCTTTGTCACTTCGTCGAATACGGCTATAATAACCACGGTTCCCCATTAATCAGTATAAATACTGCTTGTGATCAGGTAGAATTCATAAAAATCTCCTTGACAGGGTTTCGCAGTTGTACTAGCCGTTCTTGTTACCGGAGCGTCTCAAAGCAGACAACACGGTAAGAGTGAATCAGATAGTTACTATCTTTCTAATTGAGTCGTCAATTCATATACTGGACCAAAATCGATATCCAGTTGACACAAGCTTGATTCGTATAGAATCTCGCAAGTCACCTACCAAGAGCTTGTTTGATGTTGGCTCAAGCAGGATTTCCATTCATCACTGTGAATACTAAAGAGTATCACTCTGAATGTTCTAGCAATTATCACAAGGATAATGCGTAGGACTCTTTGATACCAAATATTGTATAATGATGTATGACATTTTGTATATTAGAATTTGTGTCCTAGTGAGATTTTTGATGGATCTCGTTGGCTCTAGACTCCACATTTGTTATTTAGTAATCGGAGGCTGGAGCAGACTGCCACCTTTTCAATATCAATGATCTCGGAATGAGAAAGCCAATAGAAACGTGTTGATCTCCATGAGAAATGAAACAAAAATCTTTTGAGAGATTCTGAGTGGCTAGGAAGGGTTGTTTATTGCATCACTCGGTCCATGATGACTTGTCTTCAATACCAGAATCAACTTTGTGATTACCGATAGATTATGCATTGACCCGGTTTCTGCCTAAGGTTGTGTGGAGGGCTTCTTTCTTCTCACCCTTTATCCATACATTTATTTTTAATTCTTTAACCCCTTCAATGCTTATCGAGACTTCATAACTAACACCTTGTTGGGATTGTTCCAGTGCTAGCTCTGTCTCAGTCGGTATTATTCCCATTCTCACTTTACTCTTTTTTTCAATCATACCTAAGGACGTATATTCTATCTAATGGAGTGTCCTTGGGTAGATCCCTCCAGTTCTGGCTGGATCATGGAACAAAAATTCCTATCCTTAACCGCCTTATAACACCATAAGAAACAACAGTTGGTCAGTCATTGGGTATTTCCATGAAGATCCATAAAATCATTTGATAAAAAATCAATCAACGTGTCTGAGAAATCATTTAAGACACATTGAGAGTTTTCAGAGTTACCAAAAAGCTCCCCCTACACATATGCATCATATTATGAAAGAGTTTTGCACATGCGAGGTTTAGGAACGCACTTATAAATTGAAGATCGTATCCATTATTAATCCATATTGATCACATTTTAATCACTATTATCCCCCTCAAAAATTGCATATATGATTACAATTTTTGACAATTAGTGAATTAAAAACAAGTTAATGTCCGAAATTCACATGAACCTAACTAAGTCTTGGGAGAATAGGAGTGCATGCAGAATGAATCATATTATTATACTCCCCCTCGAAAACAGATTAGAGTGAAAACTTGGAGTGGGAGTTTGTTGAGCACACAATTTTGAAAGAATTTTAAATTTTCTTTTTGAAAATATCTTGAAAAATTATGCTCAACAAGAAAATGATTTGCAATTTATCTTATTAAGTATCATTTCCTTAGTGCTTCTCTTGAGCATTTAAAATTTGGAATGTTTAGACGATATTGCTTAAGACCGAGAAGATATGAACTTCCCGTTGTTTAGGATAAATGTACATAAATGAACATTTTTCTTTCTTTGGAGACCGAGTCCTAAGCTGACATTTACTTAGAAGTTGTAGAGAGAAAAAAATTGAAGAGACATGTTTTGAAAGCATTTGAAACTCTCACTTGAACTTCATTTATTCACCTGTGTTAATATTAATCAACATTTCTAGGTGCGCAAATGTTATCAAATGTCGAGAGACATGTCGACGAATAATATTTTTGGTATTTTTGAAATTTTTTGATTTTATATTTTGATTTGATGGGTTTTTATATTTTTATATTTTGTTTTTCTGATAGATATTTATAGTTGTGAAATGTTTTAGACACACAAAAGAGGATATGATAGGATGTGTCTAAAAGCATTAAAACTCGGTTTCCAAAAAGCTCCCCCTCAAAAATTGAGCCACTTATAAAGAATGATGCGAATTTTGAAAGTAACATGAGGATGGAGTGTTGAACACATAATTTTGAAAGATTTTGAAAGAAATTTAAATACATATTAGAGAAAATTCTTTCTTCAAAATATCTTTGAAAATGTTGTGTTTAACTGTTATAGAAAGACTAAGATAATTCTCTTCTCTTAAAGGTAAAGCGTACTGAAGCGTACGCTCCCCTTTTATCTGAAGTTCGGGTTATGCACTGAAGTGTACATAAGCTATCGTTGAAAGCTCATCAAATGTCACATTCATTGTCTCCATGATTTTCTTTGTCCTTCGGTTTATACTCGGAAAGCAATGTAATTAGCATAGTATCAAACCAATTTTGACAACCTGTCATAGAGAAAGTTGAATTTGGAAACCGTTTGCTGAAAGGTTTCTGAGGGTTAGAAGTACATACGTTATCACCTTTAGAGCAGTCAGATTGACACACAGATTTACTGGTTGTAATTATTTTTCCTTTAAGGTCAAAAATTCTTCCAGTTGGTGACCACCTAAGGCAAGATCTAGGTTGGACTGAGGCTAGAGTGAAGCAAGTCTTCTTAACCCTTACCTTTTTAGGTTTCCTGACTTTTGGCTTATGTTTCTTTTGATTTTCAACACTTGAAACATTTTCATTCTTATTGAGAGCACGAGAATTTATGTCATTCACATAGTTGAGCACACAGACATCATGATTAACAGTAATTAAACATTGCTTACACATAGTACAAACAACTTCAGATTTAGCATTCTGAATAGCAAGCTTAATGTTATTACATTCAGCTGACGTATGTTTCTGATTCGAAGAAGACTATAAATTCCTATGGTTTTCATCTATTTTCTCTAAATTATTCGAGAGCTAACTACTTTTAGACTTAGAAGGGACCTTATCATTCTTAGGATTATTCCTAGACCGTGGTAATCTGGTCCTAGTAGTGCTTTTAACGTCTCTAGGAGAGAAACCATTTGTTTTGGAATTTACATCATTCTTAGTGATGACATGAGGTTGTGAAACAGTGATCGGTTTTGTCCTAACGCTTGCTTTTACATGTTTGTTAGGCACGAAGTTGTCTACCCTAGAAGCTTTGAAATGATTAATCCTAAAGATTCCTGAGGAAATCATGTTATCATTTTTCATAAATTTTGATTCAGTAGGGGTGGGTACCAAATTTGAAGTGACTGGTTTTGACAAAGCATGTGACTCATCAATCTTGGGAAGACCCTTAGATTTTGGAAAAGGAGTTACAGAGTAGAGTTTTGATCTAGAAGAATGAGGTTTTCCCAAAATTAATTGCCTGTAAAACAGAGTATTCACACTCGTACCTTTGGTGGTGTCCTTTTGTTTAGAAACCTTATTAAATAATAGCTTGGCATTTTCATAAATCGTGTCATGTAATTTGGTTTGCAAAGAGTCAATTATTGTTTTGGTTTGAGCCTGTGTCACATTGATAGAGTCAAATAGGTTCTTGTATGCAGTCTTAAGATGAGCATTTTCTTTTTCATAATTCTGAACCTGAAACTCTAATTCTACGTTATCATTTTCAAGTTTCTGAGGCAAAGGATCAAGGGTATCAGATACACACTGAGTATCCTTACTTTTACCCTTTTGATCTCCCAACTGAGCTTGCATCCGATTGATCTTTTGTTGCATGTCATTATAAGCTTTATCGTACGAAATTTTGTCATATTTTCGCATGTCATTATAAGCTTTATCGTACGAAATTTTGTCATATTTTCATTCTTCACACTTTTTGTACCAATCATTCCAAAGGTTAGCATATTCATTCTCCTTTTTAATGATACAATTTTCAAAACGTTCTTTCGTACGTTCAAGCTCAGTTTGGAGATTAGATGTATCTACAACAGAATTACTTTGCATAATAGACATAATATCCTGACTGACAACTGCTCTCAAGAGACGCTCGATTTTCAATTCCAAATCCTTGTGCTGAGCAAGAGATTCATCAGCTTCTTTTGCAAGAGATTTGAAGTCCCGAACAAATTTGGCTGCTTCTATCAAAAATTATATTTTGAAATTTTGCACTCTGGCGTCAACTTAGTTAACGATAAGGAAAATTTCTTCTTTTACAATTTTGTAAATCTCCCGGTGAGCAGAAGACCACCAATTGTGTATATCTAAAGTCATTTTTTATTTAACAACGTGTTAAAGAGTCATAATGGTGCCTTTTACCTCATTTAGAAATTTTCATGCAACACTTGGTATAGTATCATCCGAAAACTCTTCATTTGGTATTGAAATTGATTTAGAAACATTGGCCATTTTGGAAGTATTTGAAAAATACAACTCTTCACGTGACTTGACCGTTTTCGAAACAAAACCCTCGAAAGATGATTAATCTTTGTATAATTTGACGGTTTTATTTCTTTGTTTAATTGTTTCATTTTCAAGCGACTCTATTGAGCAAGTTGCAGTGTCTCCTCCGAATCATACACAGCAGGAGGATCATGCTTTTCTAATAGAACTTTGCCATTATACAAACTCTGTTGTTTCTGCTAAGCTTGCTTGAGATAAAAAGGATTTTGATAACCTAAAGCCATTTTTTGTTCAGTGTGGTAAAACGAGTCTGGCTTAGGTGAAAGCATGTGCATCGTTTGAATCGATTGACCCGTTTTGACTAAAATATTATCTAATTCCCTTTTATCTATTCATCAATTAATATGTTTATCAAGAAACTCTTCTTCGCGTATTTTGAAATCAGACTTCAACCTTTTCTTTTCTTCTTGAAGAGAAGAAACGGTTGCCTTTTCCTTTGAAAGCTATTTATTTAAATTTGAAATTTCCTCATTCAAAGTCGTTATTTGTTTACCTGAACTTAAGTGAAGTGCATTTATCTTTTTAGTAAGACATTGCTCTTGATAAACAGACTTTTGATAACACCTTTCTAGTTTGTCATATTTTGCTTGACTAATTTCAAAACACTTTTCTTGATTTTTATATCTAGAAAGCTCAGTGGTCAAATTAACATTAGTTTATTTCAACTTGTGATTGACCGAGTTGACTTTCTCAACTTTAGCAGCTAAATTATGAAATAATGATTCATGGTACGCACGTGTTTCCTCAACAATTGCAGAATGTTATTCTACTGTTCCCCCATCTTGTTCCACACTAGAAACCTCAGAAATGACATTACTATCATTCTGTTGTACTTGGTGTGGTTCTGGAATGGGCTCGAGTAGCTCAGTATACTACTCTTTTTGAGTAAACATATTGAATATATCATTATCATAACAATTTTCAGAATGGTGTACCTCAGTCGATCCACCTGAATCATAGATAGAAGCGTTGTCTGTCTGAGTACCCGATGTCGATGCTTGCTGCAAATTATCCTTTAAAGTGCAGTTTGAATTTACTTCTTCAATCTCATCCTAGACATCTACAACAGCCATGAAATCAAATTCCTCAGAATTGAGTTGGATCCCTGCTTCTTCCTTTTGAGCAATCTGTAGTTGTATCTGAAGATAAGAAGCATCCATTTTCCTTGGCTATACTGTGCAGTTGCTGGCATAATGACCCTCTCCTTGACAGTTGTAGCACCTTATCTGATTTCCATTGATCCTATTACCATTACCCTCAGCTCGTGCTACTATAACATTTCCATTCCCATGCTGATTTGCAATCCTTGAAATAATACTAAGTCCATTCTGATTCCTAATATTCTGAATACCCTGATTCTGAACTGCATTCTGCCCAACCAAATTTCCTACATTCTGCACTGCATTTTGTCTAAACTGGTTCCCAACATTATCATCAACCATTAGTATCTGTCTATCTTGATCCATATTCATACCCGATTGTGCAATCTGACTGTTGTAGGGTTTGATGAACTTCTTTGGTTGTTATTTGTTGGTGTGGAGTTGAAATGCCTTAGCCATCAGTTTAAGTGCCATATCTAATGCAGTTGTGGGATTTGAGATATCTTTAAGATTTTGCATTGGATGTTGCAGGTAGTTCGTGTTGAGTGAAGGTTGTAGGACAAAGTTGTTGTTGGGTTGTGGATGTTGTATGTAGGTAATAAGTGATGAGTGATCTGGGTGAAATGGTGTCTAAGTGTTTGCCATTAATGCCAAAGGATCATGTGTGTTTGTAAGTCGTTGTGCTCTAATAGCATCGATGTCTTGTTGAGTCAACATTGCAAAAATGATGTGAAACGATATGCAAGGATCTTAAGTATGTAAAGTGATTGTTGTTGTGGATTGAAATCAATTAACGTTCATGGGATTTTACAAGTCTTTGATTTAAACCGAGAAAACACGTGAGTATTTTGCGGGATTTTACTAAATCAAGAAGAAACCATGAAAATAGAATTGTTGTTGGTGAAATCTTTGATTTATTTGAAGTACTTAAGCTTTTGTTAACGGTTTATGAGCTTAAAAAGGACTAACGACGAAATTTGGTTCACAAGGACTAACGGTGAGAAACTATTTTAATAACGAGGGTTAATAAACAAGGAAAGGACTAAGTGTGAATTTGACTTGTTATCTAGGGATTCCAAAATTTAATTAATAAATGGAACGATTCCCTCCTGTTTTACTATCTTCTTCGTTTTGAAATTAAAAACAATGGAACGATTGGTTTTTAACTTCTTGCGGGCTCGATTCTTTATCGTCGACAAAAAGTAAATACACCACAATGATCTACAAAGGACCGCGATCGTGATGGTATAGGTTAGAAGACCCGCGAGCAACCAAAGCACGAAACCAAAAAACCCAAAATTACACGAAACGAACACGTTTAACCATTTTATGCTTATGTATAATTCGTCATTATTAAAACCGTATATTTTGCCTTACTAAAAGCGTATACTTCGCCTTACTAAAACATATACTTCGTCTTGTGTTCTTGAAATGTATAAATTGCCCGTGTTACAGAATGGTATAAATCGCCCGATTTTTCCCATGGTATACTTCGCCCCTACTCTTTGGTATAGTTCGCCTTCAAGAAACGTATACTTCGCCTTAGAGAAATGTATAGTTTGCCCACGGTTTGTTGTATAAGTCGCCCAACACTTGATGTATAACTCGCCTGATAACAACAAAAAGATGGTACGGTGTCCTTTTGTTTGTCTTGATACCCAAAACAACAAAACCCGTCCTTGTGCTTATCTTAACCTTGGACACAAGGAAACAAAGATACCACAAAAAGCTTGAAATAAGCTTGAAAATAAGGTTGTTTAAGAACAAAGATAAGCCACCAAGAAGCTTGAATAAGCTCTAGTCCAAGAAATAAGCTGCTTTCAAATAAATAAGCCTAAAGAAATAAGACGAACGAATAAGCTTAAATCCACGAATAGAACCACAAATAAGAACGCAACAACGTTTTTCTTTTTTGTTTTATCAAACCATAACGCACCCTTACTGCTTTGAAAAAAACTATTAATAAACCTAAGAAGCTATTAAAAGATATAAAAAGATAAAAGCCTAAACAATGTCAGCCACGAATTGAAAAAAATATTGTATTAAACCAGAAGCATATAGTGACAAAATGGAGTAAATAACAAAAAGCCGACTATAAAAGGATTATCAAATCAAGATTAGCCCAAAATATATGTAAGGTTGAGCTTGTTAATGTTTTGAGCAAGAAAGTATTAAGTTTTGAACAAAAATGAAAGTTAAAAACAATGAGCCGAATGATAATAAGCTGCAAATAATCCGAATATAAGCTCAAAAACACTACAACAAAACCACTAAACCCAACCTTGGCTCTTGATACCACATGATAGACTTATCAAATCACACACACATGAAATTAAAAGGAAAAACTAGAGAGAGAGAGAGATGTTTAGAGAGAGAAATATCAAAAGAAATGGCTACACATTAAAATGAAAGTAAAAATGAGCAACACGCTCTCCACATAAGGAGAGGTCTTTATATAGTAGAGTACTTGGGCTAGCCTTGGGTTTAAGTAGGCTTCCAAGGCCGGGCTTGATATCTAATGGGCTTTAAAGCCCGTAACTAGGCCCATTTAGCTTATAGAATTCTCGAGATCATTAACTAGACTAATACAAGGTTCAGAAATATTAATGCCCATCACTTTATATAAAACTAGGTCTAACAATTATCATAAACATGGCTAATAACTAAAGGTATTAGCCAATAGCCATTATATAGAATACAAACATAATAAACGAACAACTAAGGTAAACTAACTGAGTTAAACGAATGATACCAAAAATTAAACGCGTACTAGAGTATAGCAATTACAAAGGTTTTCCTATGAGTTGAAGCACTTTGCAGGACCTTCTCGGCTTCTTTTGCTTTTGAAAATCGAACTTGGTGGTTAAAGCATACCTAAAACTGAGTTTAGGGTCTTGTATTTATAGAGTCTGGAAATTGATCGATATGCCATATCGGGCGACGCGGGATATGACGTATTGGGTGATTTTGCGTAGGCTCTACGATTATAATATCCTAAAATATTCATCAACCGCCACCCAACACGGCGTATGAAATCTTCTGGATACGGCGTATTGAGTCTTCTCGTCGTGGATGTCTTTGTGAAGTTATGGCACGGATACGCCGTATCTTCTTGATGGATACGGCATATTGATGTAAAACTAGTTAGTTCTTTTTCGTTGACCAAAGTATTATATACGGCATATCGTTGATGTGGATACGATGTATTCTTCAAAGTCAGGAAATGGTCTTTTACTTCGTCAGGTCTTAGATACGGCGTATGCTTCTAGAATGATACATCGTATAGGATGCCAGAATCTGTAGACTTTCTTAAACTCTTCGTTTATGCTCCAAAATGCATGCCTTTTAGATAAACTTTACAAATTGCTCGATAATTACTGCAAATTATAAAAATAAGCAATTATGTACCAATTCATGCAATAATTATACAAAATGGGTAAGAAACATGGGATAAATGATGCTATAAAAGTGACGTTATTTGATGTCATCATACAATCTACTTTAGTAAACTTAACTATGCAATCATCATCACATAATTGACTTACGCCAATCAAGTTAAAAGCTAAACCACTAACATACCCAACATTGGTAATTGTAATGGAGTCATGAGAAATATTACCTTCACCGATGACCTTGGCCTTTAGTGTTTGCAAACGAGTTTGAGGACCAACGGGTTTAACAAAGTCATTAAACGGCCCGTTTTTAACCAGCCTTCTAGCGCGTTGGTGGCGTGCTGGCGCGTCATGGGTTGTTTTGATGGGAGTTTCATTTTGTCCCTCTTTTACAAACATTATTGGTTTGTTTAGGCTTACGAAAGTTGTTTTCTTATTTTTAGAAAATCCAAGACCTTCCTTATCTTGGGATAATTTTTGACGACTTAGCATATCTTCCAAAATAACACTACTTTTCTTGAATTTTGAAAAATTCAATGTTTCATCTTGGAGCTTGGACACATTACTCCTTAAAGAGTCAACCTCTTGTTAGGAACTTCACACTTTTGAGAAGGTTTAATCACCTCTTTAGATTTATTAAGTTTCTTTACTTCAAGCTCCCGGAGGTCCTTTTCTACCATTGCTAGAACCGGAACTAGCCTCTCTACCTTAGGTATAGGTAGGGCTGTCTACGTCTCAACCTCCCCCATACACTGTGGAAGACGGTATTGGGACCCATAACCCGTGGAAGACGGTATTGGGTGTTACTTACTTACTTACTTACTTACTTACTTACTTACTTCAAGCTCAAATTCATTGACTTTGTTAAAGAGTTTTGAATGTTTTTTTTCAAGAGCGCTTTTTTCTTAGTTTTTCATAAGTTTTAGAAATGACTTTGCTAAACTTCAGGAGTTCCTCATTCTCCTTTTGTAAATCAATAATATCTAAATCATTATTAGAACTAGTTGGTTTAGATAATACCTCTTAAGAGTCGATTTCAATGAGACATGTTGCCTCGTTTTGCAGTTTGTTGCCGTCTTCGCTATCGCTCCAAGCTCCTCTGACAAAAGCCTTGTTCTCCTTTGGCTTCAGACACTCACCAATGAAGTGACCTTCTTCCCCGGAATTATAATAACCTCGCCTTTGTCTTGAGCTTTCTTCGTCTTTGTTCCCAAAACCATTTTTTACGGCCTCTTTCGAATCTATTAGCCTAGTTTCCAAATCGATTGCCACGCCCAAATCAATTATTCTTACAGAAGAACTTACAGAAGTTACTTGCTAACAAATTGAATGCTTTGGCTTCATCTTTATTTAAGTCTTTGTCTTTGTCACTTCCTCCTTGATTATCACTATCATCACTAATTTGATCCCTATTGACTTTAGCTTTAAGAGCCATCGACTTTACCTTTTCTTTGGTGGTCTTGGAAGCTACACCATCATTTTTCAAGATCATTTCATATACTTTAAGGTTGCCAATTAGCTCAGTCAAGAGGAAGTGTAGCCAAGTCTTTGGCTTCTTCTATGGCCGTCACCTTGGCTCTCCATTTTAATGGAAGAGCACAAAGAAACTTTCTCACATGATTCTTGCTAGAGTCTTTATCTAAAGATTTGAGACTAGTGACAATAGCATTGAATCTTGTGAAGCCGCTATCGATAGTTTCTTCACTTAAGATGGAGAA
>BQNB010116412.1:0-21369 GCA_026074375.1 Tanacetum coccineum
GTGCTGGAACGCGTCCGATGACGTTTCTCAGTTTTTTACGCAGTTTAGTTCCTCGGTAAACTGTCAGATTTTAACGTAACGAATAAAATTTAAAGTAGATGATCGGAGAGGATCGAAATACTAACCGGGAATTTACGGGGTGTGACAAAATCTACCAATTTTCTTGAATCCAAATTATTTATGCTACAACCATCAATAATTAAAGAACACACCGAATTGTTGATTAGAATTTTTGAACGAAAAATCTTGGTTGTAAGTACTCGATCCTCCTTCTTTTTCTCTTCCCATTATTTAATTCTTCCATTGTTGAACGAGGATTGGTTGCTTGCATAATTGCCTCCAAAATTGCCTATGGTTGGACGAATTCTTTGACCTTCGTGTTCGCTACCCTTGTGATTCTTGTGGATTAATGCCCCACCTACGATCACGGAACGTGGTTCTTGTAGCATGGTGTAACACCTGTCAAGTTCTGACATGGATTTGGTAAAACCATGATCCATGTACTCTCTAGACCATACCCACCAACAATATAGGTTTTCGAATCTTCTAAATCAGTCACCATCTAGGATACTAACAAGCTTTAGATACCAACTCACACAGAACGGTCCAAGTCGGCCCCTCTCTGGCGACAATAATACAAAACCCTTACCTGCAATTTACGAACCTTTTTCTACCTGCAATTCACGCCTAAATCATCATAACTCACTGTTTATACAATTAATCTTAATCGATCTAAATGTGTTAACATAGTTATTCTGTTTTAGGTTTCGGTTGTAGCTTAGAATTCGGTTTTTTAGGGTTTTCTATTCGTTGCTGGTCACAAACCCTAATCACCCTAAAACTTTTGTTTCGATCCTTTTATCTGTTAGGGCCTCGAATCACTTGGTGAGGGTTTGTTTTCTGATTTGGTCTGAATCGTACATGTTTATGTTTCTGGTTCTTGTTGTGATTACTTGGTTTCTCTTAACAGAAAACCTGTCCTAAGGTAACGTTCATGTTCGTTCCCCTTATTAGGGTTTCGAAAATCTTGTTGTGGGTTTTATGTTTTGTGTGCTGTCCCGTTTGGTAGAGCATGTTGCTGGTAGAATAGGATTGTGGGCCATGGATGAATGGAGCATGGATTTTTGAGTAAAAATAGGAGTGGGGTAGGGAGAGGTGTCAAGGAGAAGGATGCAAACACTGCGAATATAGAGGTAGTCAAAGATGGTGTCATACCATATGTTACTGTTGCTTCGGGTAATACACAGGTGGTGTCTACTAGTCCGTCACTACCTACGGTAGTTGACTTGATGATGGAAAAGGATAAGTTAAGCTCTTTGGAAGATACTACAGTTCCGAAATCTTTTCTACCATTATCTACGCCGGTTACTACGGCTGGTAATGCCCCTGGTAAGACTTCGTATGCTAATATAACTGGTAAACCAAGTGAGAAGAAAGTGAATGTTCGTACTTTGTTTACACCCGGAGGTAATGGGATTGATGTGGTTGTTCCGGTGGATTCTATCCGTGTTATTAGTGAACGATTTGCTAATACAGCCTATGGATTTTTCTTGGGAAAGAAGGTGGCATACCCTGTTGTTGCTAACTATGTTAGGAATACTTAGGGTAAATATGGGCTTATTCGCTTGATGTTCATGTCGTCTACCAGATTATTCTCTTTTCAATTTAGCTCCATTGATAGATTAGATGCTATGCTTGAGAATGGTTCATGGTTTATCCGGAATAACCCGCTTATCTTAAATAAATGTCATTCAGATGAGAACCTATTGAAGGAAGATGTTAGTACTGTTCCAGTTTAGGTTAAACTCCATGGTGTACCTGTTACGGCCTTCAGTGAGGATGACTTGAGTGCCATTGCTACTAAACTGGGTACTCCTCTCATGCTTGACTCTTATACATCTGATATGTGCATGCAATCTTGGGGTAGATCAAGTTATGCTAGAGTTATGATTGAGCTTCGAGGTAATGTGGAGTTGAAAGATAACATTGTCGTGGCTATGCCTAAAATTACAAGGGAGGGCCATTACACATGTAATGTCCATATTGAGTATGAGTAGAAACCTCCTAGGTGTTCGTCTTGTAAGGTTTTTGGACATATTCATGAGGAATGTCCGAAGAATACAGGTGCTGGTGAGAAGACTGTGAAGAAGCCTAGTTAAACTTCTCGAGGTGTCCTAGTTGGTCCAAAAATGGGTTTTAAACCTCAAAAAGAATATCGACTTGTTATCAAAAAGCCTAATGCTAGTTCTAGCAATAATAAGAAGAAAGGTGTGGAACCTACTATTGAGGTTAGTAATTCAAATCCATTTGATGTTCTTAATTCGGTCGATAATGATGTGGAGTTTGGTACCAATGGGGGGACTACTAATTTGGTAAATAATGAGGTTACTTCAAGTGGATCCTCTTTTATGAATATAGATAATGATGGGGAGTTTTCTAGTAATACTCCTATTGGTGAGAAAATCAATATAATAGAACGACAAATTGGTGAAGGTAAACTTAGGCTGTTGGATAATGACGGGAACCTGCTAGTTCCTACGGGTATTGTGGAGAGTGATAGTGAAGTGGAAGTGGTATTTGATGAAACTGCTAACCTAAGGATTCCAACGAGTGGTAAAGATGGAAATGATAAAGGTTATGGTACTAATAGCTTGTTGGAACAATGGAGGGATTCTTATCCGGATAATGATGATTATGACATGTATGATGATGATATGTACGAGAATCATGATTTGTCCGAGCACCTGCAGTCTATTTGTGATGATTTTGATATCACGGTCCGAGGCAGGAAGAAGAAATAGATTTTTTGATGTTTGTTGAGTCAATTGTAATCTAGTCTTAGTAGTATCCTCCTATGGAGTAGTTGTGCTTGTTATGTTCACTTTTTTGTCTATGTAACGGGCTGAGATGTGGGACTCACCCACATCATTTGTACTGAATCGCTTTTTTGGAGTAATACATTTACCGGGGTAACCCTTTACCCGAAAAAAACTGACACAGAACGGAAGCGTACTATAAACCCTAACTAGGGTTCAAGACGAATCACAAAGGGATAAAAAACTAAAAGTCTTGAATTTTATTGATAACTGAATAATGAATATTGAATGACTAAACAATAAACCCAAGCCCTATATTTATAGGAGAACTAAACTTGAGGTAAAAGTCAAGAATAACAAAAATATGGAAACAAAATATGGAAATTATATTTTATTATTAATATTAAAAGTCTTCATCTTTAAGGTTACTTATTTTTGACAGTACCCTTTCTCTTGTCATGCTCTAAGGGATCCATATATTCTTCTGGCTCTTGAATCATGTCATCATCATAAATTGATTGAGCACGGTGAGCTTATGTATAACCGAATTGGTTCCTTTTTAGATTTGTTGCACAAAAGAGGAACAAAACCCGTTATCTCAACTACATTCATAGGATGAATATGAAAATGTAACCCTTATCACGGCTATTTAAGATGATATCGTTGAGTTGCACACAAAAAATATTTGGAAGATACGGAGTACTCGGATGAAGATCTTTCCGATTATACCTAATACCTATAATACATAAATCTATTTTTGATCCCATAATGAAAGGCTTAAAATACTAAGCAACACACTTACTAATAATGTAGCCACTAAACTTGTAGCCACCATATTAATAGGTTGTTGATAAATTGAACATTGAACATATGTTAACTTGTAACATTTGTGTATATTAATGCTAGAAATTGAAAAATCAAACTCCTATACATTTACTCTATTATTTTTTTTGGAACGGCGGCTTTCATTAGAAACTAGCAAAAGCTAGAAAGAAATTACATATGATCTATGATAACATTAGGATTTTGTAACCAACCTAACCAACTAACCTTACATTTACTCTATTATTGATTTAGACGTATTCCTTTTGTAAAATGATATATATGATCTCAAATAGATATATAAAATGATTTTACATATAGTATGCACCGTTGCCGCTATATGCGGGCACTCACAGACACGCAACACCATCAATAAGATTATCAAAAAAAACGTATAATCGAAACACATTCGCTCGCTAGAAAATTTTGTTACACGGGTACCGGTCGGCCCAACGCGCATGTACTTGTCTAGTTTACATAGATATCAAAGGTGTTTATGGAGTGAGTGTGACTTATTCAAGTGGGTGTTTAGGTGTTAAGGTGGTGTTCTTAGTAGATAGAGTTACTTTAGTTTATTTTCTGGTGGTTTTTGGCGGTTGATTACGTGTGTTCGTTGTTTTAAATTTTTGTGTTTTATTTGATGCACTTTTGGTGATTCATGATCTTTAGCTTGTGGCTGGTTATTTCAATATAAAATCTTTGTCATTAAAAAAATGCACATTCTCCCAATCTTGTTGAACACAACCTTTATAACTGCAACACATATCTAGAACGAAACACACATGTTATTATGTTATACCATTGCTCGTCAATTTATGCATATCTTTTGTTTAGTTTCTAAGATTGTTGGGGTTTGGGGTTTATGGTTGGTTGTTTTGTGCATTTTATTTTTTGGATGTCGATTTCTATGGATTTAATTACTTTTCTCTCTTGACATCGTGGAGTAAGCTAGCTTGGGGGTATTTATGTACACTTATTTTAGGTTTCATGGAATTCGAACATGTTTTTTTATAAATTTTGAATGTTTATAAAGGTGTCAAATACTCAAATATGTACCAAATGCTTCTATCTTAATGGTACCTCATGTTGTCTGTCATGTTTAAAACAAGTGAATAGATTTATGGTGTATATATTGTCAGAGTCATTAAAAAAGAAAATGAATCAGATTGGTTTTTGGGCAGGAAATAACCAACAATAGGTTGGTAATGGATCCATTAAGAAAGAAAATGAATCAAATTTTCGTTAAATGACACTGATAGTGCCATCTACAAGACCTCCATTTGAGAGAGATCAAAATGTGTTAGGATATAACTTACATCAAGTTCATCCTAGTTTACTATTTTACATAATCACAACTTCGTGGAAAATTTTGGCTTGTTGTTTCTTAGTCCCAGAAGTATAGTGACAGTGCTGACGGGTTTGGAACGCAATGAGTTGGTATTTTTGGGTTATTGCTAATAGTTTTCGTTTAATAAAACTTGTAATCGCCACTATTCACTCTTGTAACTTTCGTATAATCTATTACATTTTTAATACGATTTCTACTAAATTTTATGAATTTATCTTGTGTTTTCTTTATGTGATTATGGAGTAGCCATTAATGTTTGTTTAGGTGTTTCTTGAATGTGACGAGATATGATGATATGGATATGTTCTTGCGATTATATTACTTATATGCTTGATGTTGTTTTACTTGGATCATTGTTTTTATTTTAATTTGTCATTGTAACGGAAGTATCGGTCGAAAGGGTCTATTGCCTTAATAAATATTGCATTGTGTGTCTATGACAATATTTGGTGCTACTGTTGTGAGAATTGATTATGTTCTAAGACTTAATCTCATGTTGACCAACCGGATTAAGAGAAGTATATTTGCTGTATTTTCAACCACAAACCAATCTTAATGCGCTTGTTATGGTCACAATCATACATCGAAAGGGTTTCTTTGTGTAAACGGCAGATATGAGTGCTTTTGTGATTACTCGTAATATATATTGCTTGTATGAATTGTTTGTGCATGTATTGTTATCCATATATCATTTTTGTTTCGTGTTTCTTGGCCTAGACAAACATACTTTTAATCATCTTGTTAAATTCTACACCTATCGTAAATCGTTTGGAATAACTTTATAGTTTGAACAAACATAGTGTGTTGGTCGTGACAATCATTTAGACTAATTTCACAAAATAAATTTGGTCTTGAAAATACTTTACTCCTTTGGGATGACTTGGCATTATCAATACTTTGTTACACTCGAAAGGGTATACTTTCCCGTGTGTTTCAATGAATTATTCTGTAAATCTAGTTTTATAAATATAAAGCTTTCTTAACAAATCACACGCCCTTACACGTGCTTTAACCTACCTATTTAGCCACCTAAAATTCTATGGATTGAATAAATAGGTTAGCTGAACTTGTTAACATATTCTAATTAACTTCACCTTTCAGGTTCATTTTTAGCTTTATGAGATGAAGGAACAAAAATGTTCGTCTTTTCTTAGTACACACCTCGGATACAGTTGTTAGCAGTTCAACTGTCTTCTTTAATCCAAACTTATCTGCCATTATTGATTTTAGGGCTCGATGGACATGTGGTTACCCCCAAAGGACATTTAAACTAAAATGACCTTTTGTGTTTAACTTAGGTTCAACTTTGAAGGTACATTATTTTCCTATAAATATGTTACCTTGAAACGGGCTCATTTTATTTCACAGTACTCTGGAGAAGTCTTATGGTCTGTCGTGTAGTTAGAGTAGAGGTGGAATCTTGATGCTTTGCTATCATCCTACATCACAACCATGCAAACTCACGTACCATTGTTGAATCTTGTTGCTTTGCTATCATCCTACATCATACTTTGTTACATTGTTTTTATTATTACTTTGTTGTCTTTTATTAAAAAAAACAAAAATAAAAGGATACTTTGGTTTATCTTGATCCGGGATACTTTGTTTTATTCCGTATGAAAAGAGGATACTTTAGTTTATCCTGGTTTGAGATACTTTGGTTTATCTTGATCCGGGATACTTTGTTTTATTCCGTATGAAAAGAGGATACTTTAGTTTATCCTGGTTTGAGATACTTTGGTTTATCCCGTATGAAAAGATGATACTTTGGTTTATCCTGGTTTAGGATACATTGGTTTATCCTGTATGAGAAAAAAGGATACTTTGGTTTATCCTCGTTGAGGATACTTTGGTTTATCCTCGTTCAACAAATATTTTTGCTTTAATATTTTATCTTTTTTAGTTTTGTATTCCAGTCCTAGATTTTGCGATATTGCCACTCGAATTGCGAGGGAGTATTTGAGGAGAATAAATTAGTTGGCCCAAGTCCCCGTTCTGTAAGCTTTGGGTCTATTGTGAGCTTTGGGTCTATTAGGGTTATGTTTATGATACCTCTGTAATTTATAAATAGTGATGAATAATAAAGTATTGCATACGGGTTTTATTGTCTAACATGGTATCAAAGCACGTCTAATCCTCAGACCTAGGTGGTTGTGTTGAGCCTTCTCTCTAAACCACCCCGTTAAACACTAGTTGTTACCCTTTAACCTTCTTAAAAAAAATTGTGTCGAACCCTAAACCACATGTCAGTCAACCTTCATTAAATGTTGTTTGCTACCTTGCTTAAACCACGTCCAAAATTGGTCCAATCCCTATGTGATTCCAAACAAGGCTACAACAGTTTGGTGGGCTCTGTCCTTTTGAGGTCTCGTTTTGTATTCGTTAGATGTAATACCAAACAATTATGGTGGCTTGAAGGCATCGGCTATTGGAGCAACGATAATTCGATAATTAGTTTTCTGTTAAAAAAATGTTTTTTTTTCAGGGGGTGGAGAATACATTGATCATCCACTATTTATATAGTACACATGACAAATAATATTAAAACCCAAATGGACGATAACCGACACACGGGCTTGTGCATATTTATTTATTGGCTAATAGATCCATTGGCAGCTTATAAGGTTTAGAATTAACAACTCTACGTTCTTGCAACAAATCCATGGTGAATTTCTTTTGAGGTGTGAAAGTGCCTTTCTCAGTTCTAGACTTCAAACCCCAAAACAACTCTACCTTCTTGCAACAGGTTTCATGTTTATTGTTTCAATTTAATATATTTTAACAAGAATGTAAACAACATTGGTTAATAACAAAAAAATCTCGTCATTCGTAAAGTAGATGTAATAAATAATAAGGAACCGGACAAAAACTATATTTTTGTTGCCGCCATATCGCGTCGGTAATATGCTAGTATATAGGATATAATTATTGAAAAAACATGATTATTTTTTTGTAAACTTGACATGAAAAAAAGAAACCTAAATAAAAAAAGTTATCCGTTGACTTGAAACTGGGACCCCTAGGTTATAGAAGTCAAATGAAACACTTCACCAATTTTCAAAATTCAATATGTGCTACAACGGATTATGTTGATGTCTACTTTCTTTTATTTTATTTATAAATATAGTGAAAATAGTCAACGTAAAAAACTCACTATTCTAAGATACTGCAAGCTCAAACACGCTGGGCAATGCTGTAAAAGGTTTAATTGGTGATCATGTACCACTCTCCCTGAACAAATGTTGTATTGTACTAGTGTTGTTACATGGCTATTTAGGTTTCTTATTAAGATTGCATTGCTGTCAAAGGGTGTCTTTATGTAAATCGGTCTATCTTATTGGCTTACTGGTTCTCTTGGTATTATACTATTATTTGAACCTTCTTTGTATTCAGGGTGATGTATTCAACATACATTGCTATTGTTTATTTACAGGTTTCGAGAATTTCGGTGACATCTTTACTTCTTAATTCAGCAGAGGCTAATTAATCACCTGAATATCAGACCGGACAAGATTTGGTTGGTGGGGAGATTGGTTTAGTCCTAATTCTTGGTTATTTCGATATGTGTGTTTTTCTGTACAAGTGGTTTAGTTTCATTGAATTTTAGAATTCAGATATTTGGCAAATGGATAGATGTGATATTGGTTCATCAAGTCATTTATCGTGCAGATGCAAACAGTTAAATGTAGATGCAATTGCGGAGTGGCGTAGCATCTAGATGCTGTTGATTTGTGACCTCTTCTTGATAGTGTTGTTTTCGTATCGTTGTGTTTCTTAAAAAAAAAGGTTTTGTTGTTGTCAGCAAGTAGAATCTAGATTTAACTCCATGTAAACTCTACTAATCTTGTTGAACACAATTTTATGTCTGCAACACGACTAAAGGATGAAAGATTAAGGTGATCCTGGTCAAATAGTTATCTCGAACACTTGTTCTAAACAAACATGTTATATGTGTTTTTCTTCTGTGAAATCAAACCGAAACAATTTGGCTAGTAAATGTAAAAGATTATATGCAGTGTTAGACATTCCAAGTTTTTTAAGCACAAACAAATACAATTTAAATAAAAAATAATAACAAAGAAGTACATGGGATAAATGTGTAACAGAATATATATTTTAGTTTGGAAAAAAAAGCTATCCGCTGCCAGGACACAATTAACCTGGAACTCTCGGTCAGGAGAGCCGAATCATCATTCATTGGTTAAGAGTTGGGCTACAGCGAATTTCATTGACATACTCTTCTTTTAATTCTATTTATATGCAAAGTAAAAGCCACAGCTCCTATATATTTTGCATGAACAGGTATTCATTTGTTCTTGTTGTGTAATACTTCTGCTTAAATGTTATTTCAACGTAAAACAAGATAACTGATTTTGTGTGTAACATCAAACCAATTATTTTAAGTGCTTTGTAGTTTATCCTACATTTCATGAAGAATCTACTGACCACATATTAACAGTGTTTGGGTTAAAAAAATTTCATAAGGGTTATTCTCTTGGATTGCGATTTTTTTACATGTACAAGTGGATATTAAACCGGGCTAAGAAATTAAATGTTTTCTTGTGGGATTGGTGGCTTTACTCTACATGTACTTGGGTGATGAGGTCGTTTGATTTAGTTATTTTAAGCCCTTGAGGTATCAGTCACCCGCATTGATAACGTAGTGAATGTTGTCTGCTTAAATTGAAATTCGATGGGGTCGAGAAGTCTGTGGTATGCGTTGAATGTTTATGTGGGTAATGACGGTCACTGGTCGGGTTGGTTGTACCCTTGATTTAGTGTTGTTTTTGGCAAACTTCTAAATTTTTTTTGAAAAGGTTCTTAATGTTGCAATATAGTGATTTAGGTTTACTTTTTCTCGTCTAAGTAGTGGTTGGGATCATATTCGTAAGTCCGTGGGGTGATAAATTGGTTCAGCACGGTGAGCTTATGTATAATCGAATTGGTTTTTTTAGATTTGTTGCACAACCGAGGAACAAAACCCGTTATCTCAACTACATTCATAGGATGAATATGAAATGTAACCCTTATCGCGGCTATTTAAGATGATATCGTCGAGTTGCACACAAAAAATATATGGAAGATCGGATTACTCGGATGAAGATCTTTCCGATTATACCTATACTACGTTATAATCTATTTGTGATCCCATAATGAAAGGCTTAAAATTTTAAGCAACACGCTTACTAATAATGTAGCACTAAAATTGTGGCCACCATATTAATAGGCTATTGACAAATTGAACATTGAACATATATTAACTTGTAACATTCGTGCATCTTAATGCTTTAGACGTTTTCCTATTGTAAAAAGATATATATGATCTCAAATAGATATATATACAATGAACTTTCAAATAGTATGCACCGTTGCCGCTATACGCGGGCACTCACAGACACCATTGATAAGATTATTGTCACACCCCCAAACAGGGCTTGGACGGAATACGTGTCCGGAGGCGTGACGTCATAATATACATCACACAAAGCACAAGAGAACGACCACTAATGGACGTTTTAAAAATCATAACTCATTGCATTTATTAAAAATGGACGAGTTTTACATGATTCAAAAGAAATTAAACATTGCGGAAGCGAAAATTGGTTTTCAAAAGGCAACGAATATGAATAACAAGAAAAAGTCTTGAATGATGATATCATATTGCACGTAGACTCCACATAGCACATTTAATTACTGAGTAAGTCCAAAGCTAAGCACCTGAAAAACATGCTTAAAACATCAACATAAAGTTGGTGAATTCATAGGTTTAATCAAACGTAATAATAGTGGACCACAAGATTTTAAAACGTGTGCGACAATTATAACAGATACAACTTCGCATAAAAAGGTATTTACGTTGCGCTAAGCTTATGACACCGAAGCTAATAGTGGAAAGTAGCATGTACACTGCAATATAAGTCTTGCCCTTACAGGCGTCCGACCATAGATACCTAACTTAGTTTCGACCATGATATTACATCCGTGGCCGTACTGTCCGTCAATACCCGACCAGTAAGAATTACCAAACCCGGATGGGGATTATTAGTCTCAATAGATCTATTTATTCACCCGCGCTACTTAACCAGCCAGTCGGTTAAAGGTAATTAACGGTTCATGATGATTCGGGCAATAGTAGTCTAAACGCTTAATTAGGCACACGTAAACAGAGAAAATATTTCACGTATAGTACTTGTGTCCAGTTTTAAAAGCAAGCAATGTTTCTCACCCCAAGTTATAAAACATTTATTCAAAACGAGTAAAATGTAGGGCTATGAACTCACCTTAGGCAAATGGTGAGCAAGTAATTCAACGAAGTGAATAACGTTATCGAGCGACTCTAATCGCGACCTAATTAAAAGACGCGCTTAAGGAACGAGAAATAAATAACAAAACGCTGTACATAACGTTTATAAATGAAATAGACGTCCATATGTGTTTGTGCTTTAGTTTAGTTATCAAAAACGTGTCTTTACAACTCATTAGGTTTATGAAAACGTTACGACGTTCTTACGAAAAGTTACTATTTTTGAAAAGTTAATGTTTATAGAAAGCTTCTACTGTAGAAAAGTTTTTAGTTTCGGAACATTAATAGCGTCCCTTATTATAATCGTTTCTATATTTCCAAAAACACACTAATGAAACCCTATCATCTACCGTCCACTCCTATTTCGCAACTTACTATGTTTAGAAACGTTAAACGATGGCGACTTATCATTTTTAGAAAATTCCCAACCCTTCGTAATATTATTAGAAAGCTTCACGAATATTTTTAGAGGTATCCGAGACTCAATCGTACGTAACTCTTTTAAAACGTTTTCTTATATAAAGTCATATAGCCAAAAATTGTATTAAATTTCATTTGAGCGTATCTCATTCGTTATAGGACGGATTTTTACGATCCTTATATCAAAACGAAGGGAAAAACATTATTTATCATTTCGAAAAGGTCTTAGCATCTTAAAACAATTTTAAACACCTCTTAACCAAAAAATAGTTGCGGATCAGCAACATATATTTTTGAAAATGTAACATAAACTTGACCATAGACTCAACCATAACACCGCCATAGTGTTTATGTCGACGATATAATTTTTGCCTCTACTAAACCTGCTATGTGTGATGAATTTACTAAAATAATGACTTTTAAATTTAAGATGTCGATGGTGAGACAAATGTCTTTCTTTTTAGGATTACAAATTTCTCAAAGTCCCAGGGGCATCTTTATTAACCAGTCCAATTATGCTTTTGAAATAATAATAAAAAATGGTATGCTATCTACTGATCCTGTTGACACCCCTATGGTAGACAAAAGTAAACTGGATAAAGATCTACAGGGGAAACAAGTTGATCCTACACATTATCGTGGGATGATTGGTTCCTTAATCTATCTTACATCCAGCAGACCAGACCTCGTATTTGTAGTGTGCATGTGTTCTCGGTATCAGGCAAAGCCTACCGAAAAGCACCTTCATGCAGATAAGCGAATCTTTCGATACCTAAAAGGAACCATTGATATGGGTCTTTGGTATTCGAAAGATTCTTGTAATACTCTGACAGCATATGCAGATGCAGACCATACCGGGTGTCAAGATACTAGACAAAGCACATCTGGAAGTGCACAATTCTTGGGAGATAAACTTGTTAGTTGGCCGTCCAAAAATCAAAAGAGCACTGCTATCTCCAGTACTGATGCGGAATATATTGCTTTATCTAGGTGTTGTGCTCAAATCTTATGGATGAGATAACAACTAACAGACTATGGCCTTAAATTCAATAAGATTCCTCTATACTGTGATAACAAGAGTGCAATCACTTTGTGCTGCAACAATGTTCAACACTCGAGATCCAATCATATTAATGTGAGATACCACTTTATTAAGGAGCAAGTGGAGAATGGAGTAGTGGAACTCTACTTCGTCGGAACCGAATATCAACTTGCAGACATCTTCACAAAAGCTTTGCCAAGAAAGATTCAACTTCTTGATCGAAAAGCTAGGAATGAGAAGCATGTCTCCTGATACGCTAAAAAGTCTGGCAGAGGAAGAGGACGAGTAATGGTGGTAACTCGTGATATATCCTGTGTATTATATGTATATAAGAAAAATATAAAACTCAAAAAGATTTTTCAATTTATAAAATTTTTTTCAAAAACAAAATACAAAAATATAAAATTAGAAAAATACAAAAATTATATTATCTCTGACATGTCTTTTGAAAATCGATAATATTTACAGCCTTAAAAATGTCATTTAATAATGATACGAGGCTGTAAATGAAGTTTAAGTTATAAAAGTTTTCAAAACATGTCAGTAGCTTGCTATTATTTTAGATAGCAGCCCGCTCTTCATCTTAAAAGAAAGTATTTCATCAAAAATAAAACTTGGCCGCACAACGGGAATTAAGTTTCTCGGGTATGATCTACTTTACGATCATACAAAGGCTTGTGTTTACTTTGCAACACAACTCGCGCTTTCTTCATACAATAAATGTACATGTCAGTGCATTTATTTATCAAAATAAGAGAAATCTTATTTTTATGGTGTTTATTTTAAAGCATATACATTCATCTCAAGGTTTCATTAGAAAAATAATTTTCTAAGACAATTTGAACCATCAAATAACGACTACAGCTCTTTAAATAGAAAATGGGTCATTATTTGAGTGGGAGAATGTGTCAAATTATCTTCTTTAAAATTCATCATGTAATAAAAGGAAAAATGTTTTAAACAATAACGGATTAATATTTAAAGGGGAGATAATTAAATTTAACTCACGTGGGCTTTATATGTTATGTGTTTATGCCGTTAGGGTCTTGATAGCAAAATATGAGGCTTAGTCTAGGTTAATAAATCTTTTGAGACTATTTATGCCAAAAGTATAATTTGTCTTTAGGTTTAGGAAAGTATTAGTGGAAAATGCAAGGGAGTATAAACATTAAGGGGTATTTTTGCAAAAAATAAAAGTTTTTAAAACAACAAACACCTCCACCGGTGTTCTCTTTCTCTCGTCACAAACCAAACACACCCAAAATTTGTTTTCCTTCTCTTTGAAATCGAGCCAACCTAGAACACCATCAATCCGTGCGTTTCAATCCAAAAGTATTATACAAACTTGTTTCTTACATCCTAATCAACCTCTAAACAAAAGGAATTAACCAAAAACCCACTAATTGGACCGAAAACCCTAATTCTTGATTTAGGGTTCTTCAAAATTAAATGTGTTGTTTTTGTTAAATTTATTAGGGGGTTTTGATGCTTAAGGGTTATAGAACACTCGTGTATAGCAGCTTTTGATTTGGCTAACCCATGAATGTGTTATAAGTGTTTCTTAGGTTTGAAATTTTGGGTTATATGATAAGAACTCGAAAATGGTATTAGGTTTGTATTTAGAAGTATGAGTTTGATTCCTTGAATGCGTTAGAGTGTACATGTCCTATCTTGACCATCGAATATTGGTTTCTCTACCAAATCGAGTCATTGGACTCGTTTTCATACCAAAAGGTGGTAGTTTTTTGATCGATTCTTGCTAAAACTGATTCTTGTGTTGTTTGTGGTTGATAAGGTCCATGTTTTAAGTGATGTAGATTCTCTAAAGGAAAGATTGTGTTTGACAAAAAATTTGCCTGGGCGAATTATACACCCATTTTGTACTTGACGAATTATACCTTCTTGTTGAACTAGGCAAACTATACAACTGGGCGATTATACATTATAACTAGGCGAATTATACTCTCGGTTATAACTAGGCGAATTATACACACATTTATAATTGGGCAAATTATACACTCGTTTATACATGGCGAATTATACACTTCATTATAACTGGACGAATTATACACTCATAACTGGGCGAATTATACACATAATTAAACTAGGCAAATAATACACTCAGTAACACTAGGCGAATTATACATGAAAATTTCATCTAAGTAATTTATCCCTTTAAATTTTCACCAAGTGATTTATTTAGGGTAATTTATCCTTAGTGTTTAATCTGAGTTGCTTAGTTGACTATAATTTGACCAACTGTCAGTATGTTGACCTTAAAAGTTGACTTTTTGATCTGTGTTCTTCGTCCTATGTTTTAAATTGCGTGATAATTTGTACTTATTCCCTAGTTAATTATCATAAATTGCATCTAAAATCAATATTCATGAACCAAATTTTCATCCAGTAATATATATCTATTTGTATATGAACTGTATTTGACAAATTGATGTGTTTCAAAAGCTTTAAATTTATAATACTAGAATTACCAGTTAATAGACAGAAATACATGGGTAAAAGTATAACCCACATATGTAGTATAATCTTTTTAGGTAAGACCAGGTCGTTCCACGGGATTGGGTATTCTTAGAAAAAGTCGATAATATTACAAAAAGGGATTATCTTATAGACTTACACGATCTAAAGATAATGGTTTGATTCAATGATATAAGGACATGTTTGGTTAAGGAACAAGAAATATTATGGATAAACTTTAGTAGATGAATGATTCACGAATGTAATTATAATCGATTTAAGAATGTTTAGTTACTTAGAAAGATTATCTATTGTTCATAATGAAAAACCCTTTCGGCCTTTATCTTTTATTATGAAAATGCTTTAAGTGTGATTCGTGTTTGATAATGAGTAATATAAACTTGCTAAACCAAGTTCGTTAGACATGTGGTTTAGCGTTAAACCCTTTTGTACTTAGGTTAATGCTCGTTTACTTAGCCAATCCTCACAAGGCTAAGGTCTAGTTGTCGTAGACAAACAACTTGGAAATCAATCACTTAACCGGAGTCTTTCGACCTATATCCGGGATAAGTGGTGATCAAACGAAGATTAAAGAGTCCAAGTTCAAAAGCATCAAGCTTATATTATTCATATCAAAAGTTCATTCAAAAGTCAAGTTTGATCCATAATAATCATATAGCTCCTAACCAAACATGTTAATCTACTCAACAATCATAATAACAACACATATAACAATCATGATAAATCCAACATTCATATTATCAAAGGATAGAAACATGTTTTTACCAAATTCCAAGAGTAAAGGTTCCAAATCTTACGATTCCTTCCAAGAAATAAGTAACAATTGACTATAGTAACACTAGCAACTCCAACTTTCTGAGATTCAGCTATGCTTTACTTCCTTCTCTACCCAGAAAGTGATGAAGGTGATGGTTAACCTTCAAAAACCTCCTTAGAACTACTAAGATCACTAACAAAGATCGACTTGGAATTAAGGAAAGATGATTGAGAATGAAAATGGGATGCCTTGTTTCTCTTAAACAATTCGTAACCTCTTATAGGGTTTAGGGAAGAAAAAGCAGGTACAATGAATTAGGCAACTCAAGAGTTCTTGCATAATAAATTAATGAGCTCCTTTGATGAATATTTCAGTAACTGATAGTGAAAGTGCCGGCACCTTAAGGAAAAAGAACGACCGTACTTGGTGTTTAATTAGAATTGCATTACATTCGTCTTGAATACTCAGCAACAAAGTGGATGAATTGTGTGCCGCACTTTTGCCTCGTTCATTAACTCTTCCTTGGATTCTCTTCTAGATTCTATCTTTGTAACACCGTTAGTCATTTGAACTGTGATTCTTTGCAACGTTAGTCCACCTTTCGTCACTTTTGGTCCTGAAACGATTATTACACAACAAACAACCAACTATTGCAAATAAGTCATGCGTATTAACACACACACACAAACACACACACACACACACACACACACACACACAAAAACTATATATATATATATATATATATATAATATAAAGAGAAATATATATATATATATATATATATAAATGTATAAAATAATATATATATATAGTAATTAATTAATATATAAATATATATATTATAGCGGTATTTTCAAGGGATATGGGATATTTTATGTATATTTGGAGCGTTATCAAATCCCCCCATACTTAGCTTATTGCTTGCCCTCAAGCTGTAACACCCCCAAAATGCGATACGCAGCGAAATACAACAATTGGGGTGATACTTCATAATACATGCACACGAGTCCCAGTAAACGTTCAAAGATACATTTATAAACCAAAATTTCATTTATTAGAAAGATCAGAGTTACATAGGTCCCAATACCAAAGTGGAAATTATTTCTAAAAGTCATAACACGACTTGGTTTCTAAAAACATTATTTTAATTTATGATACTACTTCACCGAGACACCGTCCTTGATATCCGCGTTTCATCCCATCCAAGCCATCAACAATACCTAACCTGAGATACATGGTTAAAAACGTCAACAAAATGTTGAGTAAATTCATAGAGTTTACAAATAACAGTTAGAACGCATATTTGGTTCAACAAAACATATAATATTGCTCGTAAGCCAAGTTATAAAAATAGTGATTTCCAACTAAATGAGCCCATGTACTGACACTTAACACATTCATCCCGCATGATGAAATAATGTTTGAGAAGTATGCCTCTTCTCCCATTACTAACTACAAAATGTCTGTTACAGGGTGCTCCCCTTCGGATTCAAACCCCTAACAGGGTTGTCAAACCAAATAGATCTATTTAATGCATTAGCGTTCACCATCAACAAGGCAATTAACGGTCACACAATAAAAGGCATATACTCAATAGTGAATGGAATCATATTTAGCATCAAAACATATTGCGTTCTCATTTCATAAAACAGCAAGTATCCCCCTCGCGGGTTTAAAAACATTTAAAACAGTTCAAAGCGAGGCTATGAACTAACCTTGATCGAAGAAAGCAATCAAATAGTCAAAGCAATCTACGAAAATCAACGAACACGATCACGACCTATAATTTATGTCGTTCGATTATTATGCTCAAAAGTATGATCAACGATGCGTACATCGTATCAACAAAATTATATATGTAGTGTGTGTGTGTGTGTGTGTGTGTGTATATATATATATATATATATATATATATATATATATATATATATATATATATATATATATATATATATATATATATATGCATACATGTGATGAGAAATCCACTTGCGCCTTAAACCCTAAAACCCCACGATATTAGGTTGCGGTCGTTCTTTTATTTACATCATACATCGCTTGATCAAATACTTTCTATTTTAAGAAACTTTCTATTTTTGGAAAGTTCCCATATTTAGTAAGTCTCGTTATCAAAATATATTTGTGATAATATTTAGTTATCTTGACGAACCCTCGACATTCAATGTGATTATCAATTACCCATGCGTATGTGCTTAATTACACATACCTTTTGCCTATAAAAATGTGCCTAAAATGACCAATATATACCAAAAATATAGTGTATTTGTGTGTTTTGCTATTCATGATGTGCAGGTAACGGATATTCATAAAAGGACAAAAATTAAGTCAAAACCGACAAAACCGAGCACGGGATAGGAAAGAGAGTGAAAAAGTCTAAGTCAAAGTCAACAAAAGTCAAAGTCAAAGACAAGGCCGAATTCGAAGAAATCTTAAATGGGCCAACCCGTACCCATTTAATGGGCCAAGTCAGCCCATTAAGCCTTGATTTATAACACTTATAAGTGTTATAAGCCTTAAAGGTCCAAAATCCTTTATATCCCTTACCCGGCCCAAACAAAAGCCCAAACCTTACACCCTTAACCCATTTAACCACTTAACCATAACACCCTTCCCTATTTTTACACCGTTAGTCCTTAAGGACTAACATTGCTAGTCCTTAGGGACTAACAAGGTTAGCCCCTACAATGCATAAACCCTTGCACCCTTAATCCTTTTTCCCCTAACCCTCGTTAAAAACAAACTAACAGTACCATACAACCATTTCCCGCCAAATCCCACATATCACTATTCATTATCCCTGTCTCTCATCTCGACCTTTGCACCCCATAACAAACCCATCACTTTCCTACCTTACCCTACACCACAAACAACCAAATTCTACCTTGGCGATCTAAATAATTCTCATTGGTTGATGTTTAGAAGGCAAAATCAAGGGCTGAGATTGATAGACTTGGTAAACAAGACAAATGAAGGGTTAAGATGATGACTTTGAAGTCTCTCTCACAAGAAACACAAGAAGCACACCTGTGCATTGCAATTTTTATATAAATATGGCTTATTTTCGACATTTGAACTCATGTAATTTAGGAGTAGTGTAAACCTGTTTTTACTTATTTTACTTTAAATGTACTTTACTTTTCAAGCCTTGTAATGTTTTTAAGTTTAATGAAAATTCAAGTTTTAAGTTTTAAAATTCTGTCATTTTTAAATTCTGTTTTACCTTATGCATTTAAGCTGAAAATTATGTTTTAAAGTTATTTTCATAAGCTCATGTCTGTTCTAATTCAGTTTTACTCAAAATTCACTTTTAAATCACCTCAGCTTAATGTGGAAGATAAGCCAAACCTGGATGGGCTTATATGACCATACTAGCTTGTTCTAAACAAGCTAGAGCTTGTAGATTTAGCTTTTCAAAATCTTTTATACCCTTGTTTGTGCAAATGGTTTTGTAAGTTTTTCATTTTTTAATTTTTGGCTTATTCACTGTTTGCATGTTTTATCTGCTTATTTACTGCTTATTTGTGCTAATTATCTGCTTATTCATGCTTAGTTTGCCTAAATGTAGCTTAGTATGTTTACTACATAGCTTAGAAGTAGATTTGAATGAAGAAAAGATCATTTAGAGTTTCTATTGTTTCATTAAGTATTAATACTGCCTATCTAGTTCAGCTTATTTTAGTGCTTATTTCTCCATAATTGTTGCTTAAACATCCTTAACATGCATAAACATCCATCTGTTTCCATAAATTAGGCCTTTTCATAATTTGTTTTTAGCTTAAAATAAAATTTAAAGATTTAAAGGGGTGTTTGGCACAAGCAGTGGTAACTATGGGTACCACTGCTTGAGCTTGTTTTGGCTCTTAATCCGTCTTTGTTTAGCTAGATTTAGGTTTTATAATCTGTTTTCATAAGTTTTTAAGGTTTACAATTTGGTTTTAAGGCTTTAGCTATCTTTTCTAAGAATCTGTGGTGTCATAGTTTTATATACCAGCTTATTTGATTTGATTGCTTGTAGGTGTGTTTTCTTGCTTGTTTTAGGTCATGAATTCAGTAGATTAGATCTAGTTTAAGTGTGCAATTGTTTTGTGAGACTGGGTCAAAAATCTGTCTAAGTTTTCTTTCATTTTCAAAGTCCATAAGCCATTTTTCATTAGCAATTTTAGATTAGTTAAAGTTATTTTTAGATTTTGAAATTCATAGCACAAGCTCTTTAGGTGTCAAGCTCAATCTGTTTGAGCTTATTTTGTCTTTTAAAAGTCCTTTTCATAGCTTAATATAGGCCTGCATTTTTGCTTTTGTCTTTATAAAAATTGAAAAAAACTCAGCATATATTAAGTGTAAGTTGCTTTTTCACTTAGCTTTTTTATAGCTTAATTGTGTTTCAAACTCTCTTTTCTTAAAATAACTTCTTTTAGTATTACATATATATATATACATATATATATATATATATATATATATATGTATATAATAAATATAAATATATAATAATAAAAATTATCTCAAAAATATCAATAATAAGAATTCCGTAAGGCTTTTTAAAAGGATTACTTTTACCCAAAGCAAAATCTCTAAAAACCTTCCCGGGTCGTATCCTAACAAGGTGCGAATTTGAAAATCGAGGTAACGCTTGTTAAACAATGCATGAATATCACAAATTTGATTAGGTTTTCTATTTCTATAACTAAAATGCTAAAACAAGTAATGGCACATGGTATGTGTTAAATTACACATACCTTTGACCACTAAAACCAGACTTAAATGACTAAAAATGTACCAAAAATACATTGTATTTGTATGTTTTGCATTTGTATTATGCATGAAATGGATATCCAAGAAAAAGACAAAAATCGAAGCCAAAACGACAAAACCGAGCACGAGAATGGAAAGAGCATAAAGAGAAGTCAAAACGAAAGCCAAGTCAAAAAGTCAAAATCAAAGCCAAGTCAAAAAGTCAAAGTCAACAAAGTCAAGTCAAAGTCAACCCTGGGATGAAGCATTGGAAAGAGCATAAAAAACCGAACCCGAAAACCTAAATTACCAAAAGTGGGTCCACCCGTACCCACCTAGTGGGCCCGGGAAAGCCCACTTATACCTTATACACCTTGAACATAAATAAAAGCCCAAGTCCTTTATTTTTATACCCAGCCCAAAACCTGGGCCCAACACCTTTATAACACCCTTGTTAATACTCCCATTATCCTTTAACCTTAACCCCGTTAGTCCCTAAAAGGACTAACGGTGCACCACCAATAAAAACTTCAAGGGCCAAATATGAAAGAAACAAGGACTGTCTTTGAAACACACTTATACACCTTGAGGGACCTTTCTTGCCATTTC
>BQNB010116413.1:0-21368 GCA_026074375.1 Tanacetum coccineum
TGTGCTAGTAAAATAAATTCCTATCCATGAGACGCTAATAATACTCAATTTTCGTCGGTATGTGTCATAAAAAAAATTTAAATTTTGGTCAAAATCACCTTTTATGCTATGTTTCGATATATTACCCATCATTTTAACGACAAAGCAAATGGCAAATGAAAGAATAGTTTCTAAGGCTTATTTTCCCTCTATACACTTAATTTGAACATTGTCCCCAATGTTCTATAAAGGTACCCGTAAAAACGAATAAAGGGAAAATAAAACAAGGAAAAGAAACTAGTACTCCCCTGGTTTGCTTAATAATGGAGAAGAAACATGCGATAACTTGTTAAATCATCATCCACGAATTGTCCAATGAAACTTTCTAAGAACTTCCAAGCTTCTTCTCGTCAAATATAACATGTAATCAAAGACAAAGACAACTATACCAAGCATAAAATGTGCGATAGAATAATATACAATTATGAATTTAGGGTTTGACTCGATAAAACAGTAAGGATAGGATCAGAGAATTGTTAAACTCATTAGGTTTTGCAGGTTTATAGCAGAAGAATACATATATTAAATGTTATGCAAGTTTTATTTTCAAAAATAATTAAAAACTTTAAGTTTTCTGGACCTGGGCGTTTGACGCCGTCATAAGTGTCGTGGGGACGGCGTCGCGTGTAAATCGTGAGGCCGTCTCCACATTCTGTGAAAACAAAATTTTTGTTTTTGATGAAAAATTTCCTGCACTTGATTCCATAAGTTAATTCATGTACAAATGGCTGCATAAAACCTGAGATTTGGCAATTCAATCATATGACTCGAAACTGACGTGAATTAATCTAAACAATTTATTTAACATGTTTGAACTTGGTTCTAAAAACCGGATAAATTCCCCTACACTTATTGTTTACAAAATATCTTTGATTGAAATTAAGACGAGGTTAAAGACAAACAAAGCATGATTACAATAAAGTTCAAACATAACAAACTATAAAGAATTAAAACACACATGACACTCCTAATTTAAGGGAAAAGTAAATTGGGTTGCCTCCCAAGAAGCACTTTTCTTTATTAACGAGTCTTGTAACTAGACTCGAAGTCCTATTACTCCATAAGCTTGATGATACTTATGTGGTTAGTTTATAGTTTTTCAATTGTTTCCCTATCTCATTTATAAGTACGTCCAAGGTTCATGCAAGCTTTGTAATATCCCTTTCTCTTTTCAAAGACATGCTTAAATTCCATTTTTCTAACCTTCAAGCTATCCACGAAGAATACCAGATCTAATTCCTTTGTCCTTTGGGGCATCCTAAACACAACCTCGTCGTCTTTCTGGGCAATTGTTGGTGAACCTAACTAATCCTTCGGGTAGTTCGTGAGTCATGTTGGATATTTCGATAAAAGGCCTCCCTAGTACTACTTGTGACAACCTAGGGTCTATGATCGAGCTAATATCCTCGACAATCATGAAGTCTACCACATAGGTGAAGTTTCCTATGAAAACATGCATTCCTTTAATCCTTCCTGTGAAATTACTAATTCCTCCATTCTCATTTTCCCTAGGGTCAAGTTTTCTTCTTATGATCCAATTATACATCATTCGGGTCATAATAGAGATGGGGAGATAAAGGTCAAAGTAGCTTTTTCCCACTATGCACATGCCCAATGTTGCATGGTATCTTGTGGTTCGATGGGCGCCCTTCTATAATGATGGGGTTTCGTAGAAATATTGAAGGGATTGGGCCACACATGAGGTATTTGTGATATGCGAGTTCACTCCTACTCTAGAACGTGTCGAAATACTCTACTTCTTACACTCCTGCTTCGGGTCCTTCCCTGTGGGAATTGTCATTCTTTGGAATTATCTCGATAAACATCACGTCGCCATCTTCTTCTTTGGTGCAAACGAGTTCAGCGTTGGGCGATGGGGGAACCAATACGAGCGATTCGAAGAGTGAATTAAATTTGAGGACTTTTTCGATGACGAATGAAATTGATGGGTCGGGTTGTGTAGGAGAGTTGGGATGGTTTTCCAGGCTGCCCCTCACTTCTTTCTCGTTCTCTACGGTTTTGTCGTGGGAATCACTTTGTTGCTTGAGATGATTGGGATGGCATTGAATCGTACTGTGAATTTATGATGACATATGCGTGATCCAATGTTGGCAAGAATGAGGAGGCCACGTAACAACGGATGAGTCCCCGTTTCGGGTTCATACCGTAGCGCTAGATGCATGCATTGCTATTACGAATCGGAAGCTAGCCTTCAACACAGTGTCAATTTTGTTGGTCATCTAGCCTTGTCGTCGTTTGAAATCGGCTTCAAACTTGGACAACCTGGCATCTTGAGATGCCATAAACTCAGAAACCAGTCCTTCTATATTCGATTGGTTGTTAAAATTTTGAGGACGGTTGTTGAAGAACGTTCAGGATCGAACCGTTGGTGTGAACCGTTAGTGTGGGTTTGAAAAATTAATTAAACTGAATTTTGGGGTTATTCTCCAACCTAAGATTTGGGTGACTTTTCCATGACGGATTATAGGTGTCCACCAGAATGTTTTTGCTCGGTCTTGAAGGTATACTACTTACCTCCCGCTTCATCGGTACGCGAGGATACGTATTCAACAAAGGCTTGTTCGGGATCTTCCATGTAATACTGAGTGTCGTGGGGACCACTACAGATCTCAACAATGAGTAGTAGATTTTGTTCACGATTATTAGATATTGGTTCGAGCAAGATTAGCTTCCATCAAGTGTTTGACTTGAGTTTCGAGCTCGATTAAACGGCGGTCGGATGTACTCGGGACATCTTGCGACAAAGCGATTGCCTTGACACGGCTTAGCGAAATCCCATGGGTCATTCCGAAGTTGACGAGACGATACTTAAAGGAAGTAGTCTCGAGACATGGAGTACCAGTTTCGATTATTTCTGATCAAGACAGTAAGTTTACGTCTCATTTCTGGAAACCATTGAACGAAGCCCTAGGTACTTAATTGGATATGAGTACGGCTTACCATCCACAAACAGATGGTCAAAGTGAGAGGACCATCCAAACGTTAGAAGACATGTGATTAATGCTTTTTAATCAAACTAAAATATATATAATATATAATAAAATATAAAATATATATAAAGTCTAAAAAACAACAACAATCAATAAAACCAGGAGCAGTATAGACTTTTCCCGGGTCGTTAATCCCCAACGAGGCTGTGCTGGAAAATCGATACAGTCGGAAGATCGGAGTTTGAAAGAGAGAAGTGATTTGAGAGTGTGGAAAGCTAAATTAAACAATAACAAACAAAAACGTTTAAGAAAAACCTAAAAATTATGAAATTAAGCTAGAAAACGAGAGCACGAATCCCGAACAAAGGGTCAAAAACCTAAAATCTTCAAAATTAACCCTACGAAGAAATTTTTACTTCTAAACTACTCTAGGAGACAAATAACGAAGAATGAAAAAGACTAGACTGAAAACGGAGGTCGTTTGACCCAAAAACGAGTCAAGACAAAAAAACCGCACCCGAGCCCGTTCTTTAAAAATAAAAAAAGTTACAAAAATGACCCTACGAAAGTTTTTATATTTTTCCTACAAACTATATGACTAAAGAAAATTTTCTAAAAAAGAAAAATATTTTTTTGATAATTTTTGTATTTTTTATGAATTTTTTAAACTTTTAACTAAATTAAATTATAAAAAATACTAAACTATTTTTAAAAATTCTGAAAAATTTACTAAAATTACTTGACACTATAACTAACCTACGAAAAATAAGAAACCAAAAGTTGGCTTATAAATAAGCCCGCAAATAAGCTGAGACAGCTTATAGCTTTAAGGTGGAAAAACACCTTAAATACAAAGCCACTTGGGACTTTAATGAAAAAGTCCCAAGGGCGCAGCGGTAAGAATGGTTATAAAAGGGAGGTAAACGAGTGGTAGTAGGCCCGGATCGGGAGTCTTGCTCACCCGAAGCACCCCTTGTCTCCTCTCTTTTTTTTATGAAACTTTTTGAACCAAACTTGTTAAGCTCCTTGAGCTTAACAATTTTTAAAACTATAACTTTTTTAGATAAGCTACAAATAAGCTGAAAACGGGCTTCTAAAGTGGACAGAAGCTTAAACAAGCTTAAAAGCAAAAAAATGGCTAAGTCTTGTGGACTTTTTGGGCAAATAAGCTAAAGTTTAAACTGATAAGCTAAAAGAATTAACTACCCTATCCTAAATAAGCACTAGTGACTAAAATGTAATAACTAAATAAGCTGAAAAAGCTTAAACTAGACAGAAGCTTAACTAAGCTTAAAAGGCTTAAGAGGCTAAGCTTTGGTGAACTGTTAACTCAAAATAAGCAAGGAAAATAAGAAAATGAACAAACTAACTTATCACACCATCCTAATGAACTACTAGGGGCACAAATAAGCTAATGAGATAAGCTTAATAAGCCAAAAAAATGGCTTAATACCCACAGCAGTACTAACTAAAGAGTTAGTACTGTTGGTTATGGATTTGGGCTAAAAAAACTCAATAAGCAAAGGAAAAGGGCAATAAGCTATCTAAGGCCATTAACACACCTAATAAGCAAGTAAGAGACTGAATTCAACAGCTAATAAGCTCCTAATAAGCTAGAAAGAAAATAAGCAATTTCTACACTATGCTAAGCAAAAACAGTCAAAAGGCTACTTAAAGCTTAAAAATAAGCTACCTAGACTACAAGCTAAAGGCTACCACTAAAGGGGCTTAAACAAGGGCTTATTGGCTTTTTAGAAAAGCCAAAAGCTTGGGCTTAGGTTCACTAATAAGCTAGATAAGTGGGCTTGAAGTTTGGCCCCCAGCACCAGGGGAAATAGGCTAAAGTCAAAGGCTTATATTGACAGCTTAAAATAAGCTGTCAAATAAGCTCAAAATAAAAAGCTAGGTTAAAACAGATGAAGAATGGCTTAAAGTGAGCTTATGCTCAAATTTTAAGCTTCTAAAAACAAAGAAAACATGCTGATTTTAGTTCTTGAAAAAGGACTTTTTCTTTTATACAAATGACACTTAAATCTTTGGCAGTTTTGACTCAAAAAGTCAAGTGACTCATAAGATGAGCTTATGCTCAAAATCTAAGTTTCTAAAAACAAAGAAAACATGCTGATTTTGGAGATGGAAAAAGGGCTTTTTACTTTGAAAAATGACAAGTAACACTTGGCAGTTTTGACTCAAAACATCAAATGACTCCAAGCACTTTTTACAACTGGTTTAAACACACAATGACACTCTTTTTTAGGCCACAACTCAAGTTTACAATGGCTTAACCAAATAAGCCATTGTATCTTTTTTTTAAAAACCAACAGTTTAAAAGAATGATTTAGGAAACTTTGAAAAACATTTTTTAAACTTAAAAACAGACTTTAATAAGCTAAAAACTCAAGCTAAAGTCAACCAAGTGACAGCAACCCATACCTTCCTTGTTTTGACCCATTTTGGGCCTATCCCAAACACCCCTTTATATTTCTTAAAAACGGATTTTTAAACTTTAAAAGGCTGTTTTAATGCACAAATGTTAAAACAAAGATTAAATAAGCATTAATAAGCATGAAGAGTTCATAAACAAGTAAAACAGACAAGAATAAGCTAAGAATAAGCACAATTAAGCTGTTGCTACAGTAACAATAAGCTAAAATTCAAAAAGGAAATGTACCTTAATCCTTGCTTAAACAGGATTTTTGAATTCCTAAATAAGCTCTAAACCTACCCAAAGCTTATGAATAAGCTTAAACTAAGCAATCCCAATAAGCCGTCCATAATTGCTCATTCATCCATGGCTTGATCCAACAGTAGCTTTTACCCTTCTTTTAAATTTTTCTCAAATTTGTATTTTAGTTTAAAACAGGTTGTAAAGTAACTTAAATTGAGCTTGAAAGTTAGCTTAAATCAAACAAGAATTTGCAAAACAATGTGAAACTTTAAATCTTAATTTTCATTAAAAACCACAAGTACATAAAAGCTTAAAGGAGTTTACACTTTTTAAAGACTAAAACTGAAAAATTACACTTTTTATAAAACTAATTCTAACTCCCTTGCCTCAATGGCTTACAATAGCTTAAATAGAAAAACACAAGCTAGGGTTTGGTCTTGGTTTTCTTGTCTTCTTCCTGGTGTGTTTCTTTGTAGACACACCAATGCCTTGTGTTTGTTGTGAGAGTGTAAACACAAACAATCTTGGCCCTTCATTTGCCTTTGTGCCCAAGTCTTAAATCCAAACCCTTGATCGAATTGGTGGGAATTTGGATTGCCAACATGGCATACCCATGTGGGGGGTGGGGTAAGTTATGGTGATGGTTTTGGAGGCTTGTGGGAGGTCAAACGAGGATGATAGAGACAGGAGGTGGGGTTGTGGGATTTGGCGGGAAATTGATGAGGAAGATGTACAGTGATTCGAAAATGGGGTGAGGGTTTGTGGGTTTGGCAGGTTTGGTCCTCCAAGGTTATAACATTGTTTGCAAGTTAAGTCCTTGTGTTACTTTAAAGTTTTGGACATTGGCAGTTTAACCCCTTGAGAGATATAAGTGGCATTGCATCCATGGTCCTTGTGGGTTATGACTATGGAAAGGTGGCAGACTTGGCCCTTGTAGTTGACACTTTAGGCATTTGGCCGTTTTTTTTTTTTTTTTTTTTTTTTTTTTTTTTTTTTTTTTTTTTTTTATTAGGCCTTGTGATTGTTTCTTCTTTTTCTTCTTTAAATAAGTTTAAGGACTTGGCAATTTGGGTCCCTAAACTTATTTTTCTACACTTCTTGACTTTTGGATTTGTCGGGGTTGACTTTGGTTGACTTTTTGACACTTTGGTTTTGTCTTGACTTTGTCTTTTCCACGCTTTTCCATTCCGAGCCCGGTTTTGTCGTTTTGGCTTTGTTTTTCGTCCTTTTTTAGATATCCGTTCTTGCACAACACAATTAGCAAAACAAGCATATTTTTGGCATTTTAAGTCCGTTTTTGGTTATTTTAACTTGTTTTTAAAGGTAAAAGGTGTGTGTAATTAAACACATACCAACGTGTTTCCAGAACGAACAAGATACAGGTTGAGAAGGGGAAGTTAGCAAAATTAGACAAGATTGGAATGGGCATAGGAACATGTATTGATGTACCATATCGGCTAATGCTCCCAGGTTGATGCGATGTATTCCACCAGTTGACTGAAGACTTGATTATTGGTATATCGATCGGTCCAGAACGGATTGAAATAGGACCCGGTTCGATAGGAAGCTTTTGAAGACACAGTGCACCCATGTAAATAAGGAACGAGATTAATACAGAGGTTAAACGAGCATCCCACACCCAAAAGGCGCCCCACATAGGTCTTCCCCGAAACTCCCCAGTAACTAAGGTAAACAACGTAGAAAAAGCACCCATTTCTATACCGTTTCAGAAAGAGCGAAGAAAAAGGGGATGTTTTGTTAAAAGGAACAAGAACGTGTTTATAGCCGTAGCGATATAAACAAGAATACTCATCCGAGCCGCAGGAACGTGTACATAAGGAATACAAGAATTTCCACCTTGTTGAAGGTCTAGTGGTGCTACCCGAAGACTTAAATGAATAGCCATCGCTGTTAAGAACAACCGAGATCCAATGAAAATTTTCGCGTAGCTTCTGGTCTTTGACATCAAAAAAGAATGTTGTAATAATGATAGGGACATCTGAGAATTTCAATTTGATCCTAGCTAGTGGAACAATAAAGACGAAGTGTCTAATTATACTTATGGTCCTTTTTTCAAAATAGAAACACACCAAATTCCTAAAGTACTTGCTGCACTTCTTGAGAAAGAAGTCGTCTTGGTATTGGATCCGCTCTTCTCTTAACATGAACATTCATTCTATTCTATTTGTCTTTGATTGAAGCAATCTTATACACGTAATTATAAAATATAATATGATAGAAAATTACCAAACTACCCTTGAGGACAAAGGTAGAAACATGTGGGAACCTCTGTGATTTTTTGTAGAATTTTTAGAGGTCGTTTAATGGGTCTTTAACATCGGGAAACTTGCATATAAAAAAGTTATTGGCAGATTTTGGAAATTTGGAAAACTCTAATTTAGTTACCTTAAGTATTTTAAATGATAAGATTAAGTAATAAACTTATGAAATAAGATAGATAATAAATAGTAATCATGGGTTTCTTGTAGATTCGATGAAGGTGTTGTGATCTCTTGCTTTTGTGTTCATTTCTCTCTGATTGCTTATTCGTTAGGGTACATATATTCTGTTCTTTTTAATAAGGACACTTCATTCTCCATTGTTTGTATACTTGATCTATTTGATATTCGTTTGATATTCCTTGAGTTGCTATCCAAATCATGACTCGTTTGATGTTGACAATCCATTTGATTTGATATTCGTTTGTATGAATATGTTGGTTCTTGTTTGGAATATGCTACTAGATTCGTTTCCATATTTGGATTATTCAAAACTTGTTCACTTATATCTTTGCTTTTATCTGGCCCAAGCTATTTGTATCTAGTCATGGAGGTACCGTGACCGTGTCATTGATGCACCAATGGCATGACACTATCTGTGTGGAGGTATAAGTCCACGATCATTCCCTTAGTTGTATTTTGCACTTAATATGAATATATTATATATGTTCGTACACTCGCCATAGTGCTTGTGTATATGGATATGACTTTGTTTTGCAGGGAGCGTATGGATGCATCCTAGGTACTTTGTTCCGTTTAGTTCATGTGAATGGTTGTGTGTGTGTAATACACTCTATTTCATATTTTGTAGGGTACATCTGGAGTCTGCAGCTCCCATGTACAATTTTATATGATATGATATGATATGATTTATGTAGGATTATGTAGTCTAAAGTGTTGGCAATGCTTAGACTTTTGTTTCGAGCTCCGTGGGCAACTTCCTATGTTAACCTTAATTCTTAAATTAATCGCTTATTAATCGTATGACATTTGTTCTAGCAGAATTCTCGTGTCATCTTTTTCTGTTTCAAATCTTATATCTTATTACCGTTGTTGTTATGTATATCTGTTTTCAAAATCAGCGTTAGCTCAGCCGCATTTCTTTTCCTGTGCAGGTACTAAGCAGGAAGCTGGGATATGATGATGAGTAGGAAGGATTCTAGAAGACCAACCCTTTATAAACTACCATTTTTTGGATTTATATTTAAGGCCCTTTTCGTTTGAATGATTTCTTCATTTAGCTTGTTGGAATTTAATACTTTTGTGAGGTCATTTTGTTTCATGACTGGTATATAAATAATAAAGTTTTCCGCATTGCGTTTATAATATGTTTCTGATATGACACCATGAACGTAACTCTTGGCTCCTTTATCAGAGCGGGATGTTACATGACATGGGTTTATAAGTATTACCCATTCAAATACATCAAAACGAATATGACTAATCATCATAAGCTGGCCAAAGCGGGAATACTACCCCTATACAATACAACATAAAAGCTGATTTATATTTTTGATCAGCTATAAACTAATAAAACACTTGCTTGCATGCTTTTTCACCTTTTTCACTTTTTATGCAAGACAAGGATACAAAGAAGAATAATAGTACGAACACATATATACATAAGCATCCCCCACTTGAGATCAACTATCTTCTAATCCCAACTTTCTTCAACTACCCTATATCATGACCCGCGACTTTCACCAGTGTAACCAAATTTAACTAGCAACTCCCTGACTATAGACTTAAAGAAACTACAAGGTAGGCTAGGCGATTGAAGTAGCGAAACAATAACATATAATGGGTTACAAAATAAAAAGAATGGCTCAACAGGTTGTACTAGGGGTATCTTACACTTATAATGAGTGTAACAAAGGGTCTTAGATGAGGATTGACTAATCGATGTAAAAAGTCAATATTCACAAATACATAACATAAACGGTGGGCTATTTGGGGTTAATCCTAAAATTTGTTTTTTATCCTAACTATACTGTTGTCCTATATATTTAATCCATATCACAACTAATAAGCAATACCAAATAAGCAATAAGCTAGAAAAAGTAGAAAGAAAAACTAGAGAGAAACAAAAGATGGAATATTAGATTAGAGAGAAAGAGTGGAGTGTTGGAAGATTACACACACATACAAAATGTAAGAAATGGCAACCAACACCCTCTCCATGTGTGGAAAGGGTTCTATTTATACCCTAAGGCCACCAAGGGCTCGTGGGCTTTCTATCTTGGGCTGGACTTGGCTTATCTTGGGCTTTGAGCCCGAAACACGGAAAATATTAGATTACAATCCAAGCCCGTTAATCCCGACTAGCCTATTACTTAACAAGACTAATTACGACTAGTAAGACCGATAACATTCTTGTTCGACTTATATAAAATTAAGGCTAACAATCTCCCCCAATGTTGAGGACTTCTTTGATCTCCCCAACGTTGACGTTCTTGATGAAGGTTATCTTGATTTGACTTTATCCTCCCCAACGTTGAAGATATGACATTTGAGCTTTTGCCTTCTTTGGTCTTGTCTTTGTCTTTCCTTGTTTGTAATGGCTCTGTTCATTCATGCTTAAGACAACCGATAACATTCTTTCGGTGTCATTTATGTGATCTTGATCTTACCTTCATCTTTTGACTTTTAAGTTCTTGAGATCTTTCATCTTGCATCATCTCCTTTATTTGACTTTCTTGATCAACTTATGCTCTTGACCGACATACTCTTACTGGTTGCATACTTGTTTGACTTATATGAACATAAGGCTAACAATCTCCTAAAATAAGATTCTTGATTTGACTTTGAAGATCTTTGAGGAAGTTTAGGATCAACAATCTTGATGCTAAATAATTGACTTTTAGAGCTCAAATATGAGTATGTGGTAATGAATCCGACTTCGCTGGTACATGGTTGCAACACCGACGTTTTGAATCTTGCATTTAAAAGGTATGAAAAAACAACAGATATCGACGAAAGTGTCTCTGTCACTTCATCAAAATACGATTCATATAAACACGGTTCCCCGTTAATCAGTATAAATACTGCCTGTGATCAGATAGAAATCATGTGAATCTTCTTGACAGGGTTTCGCAGCTGTACTAGCCGTTCTCTTCGTTACCGAAAGAGTCCAAGTAAGACAACACGGTAAAGAGAGAATCAGATAGTTTACAATCTACTGATAAATCGTCAATTCATATAATGGACCAAATTGATATCCAGTTGTCACAAGTTCGATTCATATAGAATCTGGCAAGTCACCTACCAAGAGCTAGTATGATGTTTGCTCAAGCAGGATTTCCGTCTTCACTATAAATACTTAAGTATCACTCGCATGTTCTGGAAGATTCTTCAAGGATAATGCGTAGGACTCTTTGTTTGACTTGTGAAACTTTAAGGTGTTCAACAAGTGTATATTTGACATTGTGTCCTAATGAGATTTGTAGGAAACTAGAAAAGGGGGGGGGGGGGGGGTTGAATAATTTACTGGTAAATTATACCGTTATTAAAATTTTGGCTTAGAAAATTGTTTAGATTCGAGTTATATGTCAATCAATCAACAATATAAATCACAACTAAATATCTAATATAATGAACTAAGTAAGCAATAACAATAAAGAGATAGAGAAAGAAACGATCAAACCAAGACACCAAGATTTATAGTGGTTCGGCAACGAAGCACCTCTTCGTTCCTACTCCACTCCCCGAGTACTCCACTCGAGATTTCACTATGTCAACAAGCTTCCTTTAGGCGGAGAAAATCGTTTACCCGTTGCTTACTTTCTTTTCTGACACTAAGGGAGACTAGATGTCGAGTCCTAATCTTAGCTAGAACCAATCTAAGACTTCACTAATCCGTTTACACACTCACAAGATAGAAATACCCTTGACTTGAACAACAACCAAATCACACCAATACATAATTTACACACTTGGATCTACACACAATCCAATTTACACAACAACACTAAATATATGTAACGAAGATTTGTGATCTTGAGGAGGAAGAAAGAGATCACTTGATAACAATAAGTATATAGAAGAATACGATTGTTCTTCTCTTGCACTTGATTAGAAGAAGAAAAATAGAGGAAGAAAGAATTAATCACTTGAAACAAGATCAAGGTATGTTAGTGATCAAGATATGTGTTTTAGAAAGAAAGGAAGAAGAGAGAAAAATGGATCTGAGAAAAATCGTGGCAAGAGGTTCTGTTTTTCAGATGGGGTGGCCCAGTATTTATAGGGGACAAAAAAATGACCATTGCTGGTGGCGGTCCCAGCGGTCCCTTATATATAAGGGGGCCGCCAGGCCTAAAAAAGGGCCGCCACTAGACTCCGCTCACTTTTTTGTCCTTTTGTGGTGAAGGTTGTATCTGTTATAGAACCTTCTATTTTGGGAGGAAATTTTGAATTTCAAACTTTATGTTTTTAATAAAACATTTCTTTTAATGAATAAATATTTTGTTTTTATATTTTTATAAAAACACATTTGTAGAAATGTAAGATTTAAGGAGAATATTTTCTTGATAAATAATCATGTTAAATGATTTGTTTATCCATACCTTAAGTGATTAATCTTAGAAATAGAATTTTATGATTAGTAATTTATAAACGTTTAATTTTATCATAAACGCTTTCACATTTTGTTATTATCAAAACATTGAGAGGTCGAAAAATATAAATAACGATTTTAGACATTATTTGTATTAACACACATCATGGTTTTGGCAATCAATGCAAGAGACACTAGGAACCCGGTTAGACATAAGTACAGCTTCCACCCTCAAACCGACGATCAGAATGAGCGTACTATCCAAACCTTGGAAGACATGCTCAGAGCATGCATCCTTGACTTCGGGGGAAGTTAGGACGTTCATCTTCCATTGGTAGAGTTCTCATATAACAATAGTTATCATTCTAGTATGAGGTGTGCACCGTTTGAAGCCTTCTACGGTAGGAAGTGCCGATCACCAATCTTGTGGGCCGAAGTTGGAGAAGGACAACTAATAAGGCATGAGCTAGTGCAAGAAACTACTGAGAAGATCTCGTAGATCAAGGATAGGCTTAAAGTTGCGCGTGATCGCCAAAAAAGCTATGCAAACAAAAGGAGAAAACCCTTAGAGTTCAGTGTGGGTGAGTATGTCTTGCTTAAAGTGTCGCCTTGGAAAGGTGTGGTACGCTTTGGGAAGAAAGGGAAATTAACACCTAGGTTCGTTGGACCCTTTGAGATCACTAAGAGGATCGGTCCAGTAGCCTATAGACTTAGACTACCTGAAGAGCTTAATGATGTTCATGACACGTTCTACGTGTCGAATCTTAAGAAGTGTTTAGCTGACCCAACACTACAGATACCTTTGGATGAGATTCAAGTTGATGCTAAGCTGAACTTTGTAGAAGAACCTTCAGAAATCTTAGAGAGAGTTCAAGAAACTTAACCAGATTAGAATTACCATCGTCAAGGTTCGATGGAATTTGAAATGAGGACCTGAGTTCACGTGGGAGCTTGAAGATCAAATGAAACTCAAGTACCCGCCTCTTTTTAGCTCTAGCACTAGTTGAATTTCAAGATGAAATTCTTTTTAAAGGGGGTAGAATGTAACCCTTGCACTTTTCTAAGATCTATATGTTCTAAATTAGTCCTTTGACTTTTTGTCAATTCTGTTAGAACAAGTTACCGTGTTGACGGTGTTGAATAATGTTTATCTTGGGCATCTTATCTTATTATGCTTATGTTAATCCTTTTTAGAGGATTTTATCTATGCTGATCTTGTTTCAGAAGGTTTGTCCCGTAAATAGTTTGAAATGCCAAATGACGAGTCCCGACACGTCCGTTAATGTTCAAATTGAAATTTGGGAAGTCTGACTATGAAATATGTCATGTAAATATTCTAAATTCATGTAAAAGTATTTTTGAGTCTATTAAAAATACTAGGAAACTTCGGGTAACTTTTTAAAATTGTGAATTTTAAGTCTTAAGAGAACCCGACACAAAGCAAAGCAAACCCGAGACCCTTGGATCCCCACCCGCGGTCGAACCCACTAGGGAACATGTGGGGTAGTATTTTTTTTTTTTGTCTTTGGTCTCCATATTGTACAAATGCAAGCTTAAACATTAAGCTAAAACTCACAACACACATTTCTCATTTCATCTTCAAAACATTTTCTTATTTTCTCTCTTTGTTGGCTCGTCTAAATATACACACACACAAACAATACATTTTGTTGGTTTTGATCAAGAACATGGTGGTTTAAAACATTACCGGGGCAATTCTAGTAGTCGGGGTGTCATTTAAACAACGTTTGGGTTGTTCGGTTTCGTGTCGATCTTGTCTTCAAAACCCATTCTTGTAAGTTCTCAAAACTTAATATAACTTGTACTTTTAGGTGTGTATTAATGCATAGATGAATGTTGTACGATACATTTTCTATAAATCGTAAGCTTAAATTTTCGAAAGTAAAAAAAGGGGTGTTTGTTTCAGTTCGAACAAGATATAAAACGAACAAGGGTTTATCATTTTTATGTCGTGGTTGTGATGGTTGAAAAACATGTATATGCTAACTAGCTTATTTATTTTCTAGCTTAAAGGATAAGCTTATTCGGCTTATTTGAATACTTATTGAATTTCGGTTGATAAAGGATATAAGGAAATATGGTTTTGGTTATTTACTTATGGTATCTTATTTTTGTGAGCTTATTTGGCAACTTATTTTGATATCTAAATGAACTATGTAGCTTATTAGCTTATTAAAAAACTTGGTAAACTTATTTTGAGCTTTTAAGGCTTGCGGCCCAATAAGCTGCGGCTTATTGTTGACCTTATTGTGGTTCGGCTTATTTTCGTGGCTTTTGGTTATAGCTTATTATGATATTTAAGGCCTAACGTAGCTTAACAGTTTGAAAATACGCTACGGATAGCTTATTTTAGGGTTAATGGGCCACGACCCAATAAGGCAAGCCACACCGAAGCTTGGTCTTGGTCCGTGAGTCTTGGCTTACATTGTGATTTATATATCGAACTTATAATTACTAGTAAGTATGTTATTGGACCTAAATCTGATCTTAGAACTTAGTAAATGCGTTTTGGACCTCTATTGGGCCTTAAGGCCCAATAAGCGAAAACCTAGTCGTTTTACATCGTGGTCAAGCCTGTCAATCTGCAAGCACTTGTTCTTAGGTTTTCACATCTAATTGGCGTTACAGAAACAATTCGTGAGTCCGGGCTAATTCAGGTTTTACCAAAGAGAGAACTCAAGATCTCTGGTACAGGGTTAGTTTTGTAATTATGTGTATATAAGGGTTTTTGACGTTGTTAGGCTCTTACACCTTAAAGATAGTTTAGAATTGTATTTAAGTTGATTTTTGATCTTTAATTGAATTTGTGTAAATTGGGTCATGATGGGTGAACAAATATAGCGATGGTTCCATTTTTTGTTAGGTTTCATTTTTATGGGGATCTATCTTAAGTGTCTATTTTTGCATTGTTCAATTTATGGCAAGTGCTGAATGCGGGTTGTATTGTATCAACTGCGTATGCATACATAATGAATTCAAATGTGTTTGAGTATAAAGTAATCAACTGTATTCCAATGAAGGTAACGGATAGTGTAGTACAGGTTTGAGTGAGGTTAAAAGTTTGATACAGCGGGCTAAAGAACTATCCGTAAGTTGTTGGTGTTCAATGTTAATTGGTAGAATGACTAGGGTGAAGCATGAATGTCTGCCGTGCCTGTTGATTCTTACATTTTCTTAGGTTATGCTTCTTATTTGAATGCATTTATAAGAGTGTTGTAATCAGGCAAAGGTGATTTAAGTAATTGGGCTGTGTTATTTTCTAGGGTTTTTTGCTAAATGTTCTGGACGAAAAAGCCTAACAAACTTCTAACTAAATATTGATTGAGGTTGCACGTAAAAGAAAAGATAAGGATTCAATAAAAGGAGTGTGGTTGGCTATTGTGGGCATACTATTTATGTAAACCAAAGCATACAGTGAATCTTCTCCAAATTGTCCGATAGTATTTCAATGTGAATTATAAACGGTCTTTGTGTTAGCAATTATGGATTTATACAGAATAACATCAAAGTATTATAAACTATTTTTTCATATCAAATTCCTGCATATTATTGCCTTGCTGTTAAATCATTTTTTATATGAATTATTCGGTAATTTAATGCAATTATTGTTGCGAATTCAAGTAATTATAGGCATTGGAATGGAAAGTGGCAAAATATTGTGCATAAAAAAGTACATATAACAAATATATTTAGTAAAGGTACTAAAATTTCAAATAAAGGGCTACTAAAATCCTACAGGATGCCCGCCTACAAGCAATGAAAAATAGTACCGAGTGTGGAACAGTATATTATTACAAACTGATAAAAAACAAGCCAATCACTACTATATTATTTATTAGGGGTGCTCTACTGTTTTAATGATTAATTGTTTTGTCGAGTTGGAAAAGCATTAAAAGATATGTAACGAAGTAACGATAACTTGCCCACATGATTTTTAACGTTGTAAAAATATTAATTACGACGAATTTGTTCTGACGAAGGCATTACACATAACATCCTGTAACGCAGTTAATGCTTTTCCGTAAAAATATATTTATGGGTAAAAGATATTTTAATGCTGACGTTAGGGTTACGGCGTAACGTGAAAAGTTAATTACTTCGTAACAAATTTTATTACGTAAATAGATGAATGAAAACGTCAGAAGGTTTACGCGTAACGTGTCCAATGCTGTTTACAGCCGAGTAATGATGACTCATCACATGGCTTAAAGTTACAAAAAATTTATGGATGTTTCATGATTTAAGTAATAAAATACATTGAAGATGAGGGTGGCCATTTGTGTACATGACCAAAATCTTGTAATACTATAAAAAGGGGGTCATACTATTAAATTGATAAATCCTACTTGGCTTTCTGTTGCCGACACAAAGAGACAAAAAGGAAAAGAAGAAGCAGTTTGCTTGCATGCTTGATTCAGGTATAGGGCAAACCCTTGATTCGGATATAGGGCGAACCCTTCGGGATTCACCACGGGATCCAACTAGAAGATCAGGAGCATTATTTTAGCATGATTTGTACATGATTCCACAACAATTACAGTTTGATTTTAATTAATTATTTTTAGTGATTTATTTGATCTCGGCTTAATTTGTTGATGCTTGATATTTATTATGTTTAATTTTGTTCTTGCCATTTAATTTGTTAATTATTCTGTGGTTATTTATTTTTGATCTCTTTGTCTGACCATTGTTTTGTTGGATATCCTTTGACTATCGTGTATCCCTGGGTTTTGGTAGTTTTACAGGTGGTTTAGATCATATTAATCTTGTTATTAGATTACCACTTAAACATGGGATTAGCATGGTACTAGGGAAGGTTGATCATCCCAACCCTAGTGTAGGAACTAACCAGGTTTCCGCCTCTCTCACTTAATATACTTAAAAAGTACAGGAACTCTTTCAGAGAGGGTTAATAATCTATATAGTTTATTAGACTAGTTCTTGGGATAATTAGGATTAATCAATATGACTTAGTTTCCCTACCTTCGTGACTTTCAAGGGATTTAGGATCGCAAGAATTATAGGACAGACTAAAGATATCTATTCAGGTCTGTCGACTTTAGAAACCACTAACAAAACAAGAATTAGACATTGCACTTGAGATCAAGATAATTAAACTTGAGATACTTAATAGTTTAAATGGGTTCATCTTCTTAGTAGTTTTCCACTATACCAATTCCTTTAATTGATAAAACCATTTTCATTTTCCTCACCCATTCTCTTACAATTTAATCTTCTAAACAACTTTAAAAACATGACAATCATTTAAACTCAGATTTAAACCGCCCTTTATGAAGAACAATCAAGTTAACATACATGAAAATAGGAAGAGAGTTGTTTTAGAGAGAGAGTGGTTGGATGAACATTTTAGAGAGAGAAAGAACATAAAAGAGAACTTGTATTATGAGAATGAATAATGAACAACCAACCACCTCTCCAAGGCATGGAGAGGTGTATTTATACTACTATTTTGGCCAGCCATGGGAGCTTTGTGGGCTTTCCATGGGCCTTTTAGCCCTATTAGATTACTAAACATTATATTGACTAACTACGGGCTTTGACTAACTATTATTGGAAGTGACCGATACTTTTTATGTTTCTAACAATCTCCCCCTAAGGGAGGTCACTCCAATTTATAAAGACTTAATCCTGGCATACTATGCTTTAACTTTAGTCTTGAGCTCGTAGTCTTTAGCTTTAATCATTAACTTGTGAATTGATGTAGTGATCATAGACTTTAGGTCTTGAGCTTGTTCCTTAGCTTGTCTTGAATGTGATCTTGAACACCTTGAGATCATCAACCAAGATTAATCTCTTTTCGCCATCTTGTAAACTTTGCCATCTTGTGAACTTGTGACTTTTGGACCGACATGCTCATACCTTTCTTGATTTGATGATCCTGAAAAGCTTTAACAATGCATCTTTCTTGAAGTTTTTAACTTTAACACTTCGTCGCTTCAAGAAGGATGTGTGGTATCAGAGTAGCGGAAGTATTGAAACATGTACTTAAGCTTTCATTATGTCTTTATGTTTGTCGGTCGGGTATGAGCATGTGGCTATGAATCTGTGAGTCAGCTGGGATCAGGTACCTCCATGTCCATCTTTATAAATTCCTGAAATAAAACAGTTAGCAATAAAGCGGGGGGATGAATATGGCTTTGTCATTCACCTGTTTTTTGTTAGAGTAACCTTCAAATCTGTAAGGATCGACCTGTGATCAGGTAGATTCAATTTAGGAAGAATCTCTTTGACATGATTTCTAGCTGAAGTATTGAGTCTTTCTAACACATGTGTATCAGATTCATCAAACTCGACATGTTCTCATTATTGAAACGTCTCAAAGCAGACAGCACGATAAGAGTGAACCAACGAGTTACTATCTCACCGATTGAAATAAAAAATTAATTTGAAAATCAATCAACGTGTTACTTGCTAAAGTGGTTTTGTAACACATCGAGAGTGTTAATCATTTCAAAATTCATCATCAATCGTCAATTCATAACTTGGAACAACCTTGATTCTTATAGAAACACACCATCGTTTCTTTCCGGTTGTCATAAGTTTGATTCATATAGAATCGCATAAGTCACCTACCATGAGCTTGTTTGATATTGGCTCAAGTAGGATTTCCATCTTTGTAACACCCCCTTATTTGACATATAGCAGCGGAAGCTAATTTGGGGTATGATAAGTGTAAAATACACATATCCGTTAATACCTAAAATAACCCAATTAAACCCAAAACAGACACAAAATGGCAAAAATATGCTTGTATTTGTGTTTTGTGTATGCAGGTACGGATATATCAAAAATCACAAGAAAATAGTCAAAAAACAAGCAAGAACGGACACGAGAACGGAAGAGTGAACAAAAGCCGGAAGCAAAGCCAAGAAAAGTCAAACCCTCAGTCAAAGTGGTCAAATCATGAATAACGAAAGTCAACAAGACCCAAAATATTCCATTTAAGCACCTCAACTTTCAAAAAAAATCCTTAAATGGTCCCTAAGCCTAATTGGGCCTTACCTGGATCCTTAAGCCCAAAACCCTAGCCCATTCACCTTTTTATAAACCACAAGGGTCAGTTTTTCAATTTCTGAAACTAGTTTATAACTAGAAAAGGAGGAATCAAAAGAGAGGGACTAAAATTGCAATTATACCAAAGTTTAAAAAATTTGTTACCCGTTTTAGTTGTAAAAAGGCGCGAAGCTCTTTTTACTGTTCATCATTACTTCCGTTTCACCAAGCAGTAAAAACAAGGGGCAAATGGAAATCAAAGGGTGCGTTAGTCAATTCAAAAGCTCCTTAACACAAATGCAAGGTCAGATTAGTCAAATCAAGAGGCAATCATTCCTCACTCAAGCTCTAGGCCACGTGGACATGAAGAAAGCACACAAGAGGCGTGGGTTTTGCACTAAACTCACTCACAAAAGAAGCACAAGTTGTCTCAATCAAAGAATGACAGCTTGGCAATCCTCAAGTGTCCACAAATGATCCAACGGCTATGAATCATGATCCAATGATTAAGAGATTCAAGGGATGAGATTGAAGGATTGGAGAGCAAGGCAAGAGAGACTAGAAGCTTCACCTGCAACCTATAAATAGAGCCTCACTCTTCACACACATAGACGGAGCCTTAGAATTTAGTTTTAGCTTAATTTTCAATTCCTAGTTTAATTTTGTTTTAAATCTTGTAACTTTCCTTTTAAGTATTGTAAGCAAACTTTTTATTAATGAAATTCAGTTGTTTTTAATCTCTCAAAATCTCTTTAATTCATAAGCTCTGATTTTTCTTATTTGATATTAAGCTAAAGCTCAATAAGCCCTTATAAGCTCAAAAATTAGCTCTAATAAGTCTATAAGCTTATTATGGAGCTCAACTAACCTTAATCATACTTTAAACCTGTAAAATTAGCTTAAAATTTCTATTACTTTAGATTTGTGAGCTTATGGAAGGGGGATCTAAAATGGAAGGATCCTTATGGACTATGTTAGCCTCAATTTAATTGAGTCAATAAAGGAAGCTCGTTCCCGTGTTCAAGACCTCACTTCGGGGGAGATTGTTAGCCTCAATTTATTGAGTCGAACAAGGAAGCTCGGTCACTCTACGATGGAGCTTCGGTCTTTAATTTGTTAATGTTGTAACAGGATAATATCGGGAATCGGGCTCGATAGTTAATCTAATATTGTATATGTTTCGGGTTTAATCCTAAACAAAACCCGAGCCCGGGTCCTAGTTAAATATCCTACGCGTCGTAGGGATATATATATAGATATTTTCATATGAAAATATCTAAGAAAACACAAATATCTAGTTTTTCATTTTTTCAATATATCCTTTTCCTCTTTTCTCTCATATCTCTCTCTTCTCTCTCTCTGTCTAAACCTTTATTTCTTTCTAGTTTCTAGTTCGATCCGTGTTTCGTGTTATGAAGTGGAAGTGTTAATCGGGATATGTTTAAATGATGTTTGAACGCAGCAGTTCAAGCCTCGGTCATCAATGTTTAAATGACGTTTGAACACAGCAGTTCAAGCCTCGGTCACCAATGTTCAAATGGCGTCTGCTGAAAATAACACTTCAGGCCCCGTTCCTCAATGTTCAAATGATGTTTGAAGACAACAGTTCAAGCCTCGGTCTTCATGGAAATGACGTTTGAATGCAGCAGTTCAAGCCTCGATCATCAATGTTTAAATGATGTTTGAACACAACAGTTCAAGCCTCGGTCTTCATGGAAATGACATTTGAACGCAGCAGTTCAAGCCTCAGTCATCAATGTTTAAATGACGTTTGAACACAACAGTTCAAGCCTCGGTCATCAATGTTCAAATGGCGTCTGCTGAAAATAACACTTCAGGCCCCG
>BQNB010116415.1:0-21368 GCA_026074375.1 Tanacetum coccineum
TGGGACTTCGACACCCGGAAGATAAACTTTTACTTTTTCTAAAATAAATTTTCATATCTAACGGGATACTCTCTATACTATTACTATTTGGTATAATATATTATATATATTTTATCGAATCAATTATGACATGAGAAAAAATGCCACTACTTGCTAAATGATTTGTATGTTAGAATAGAACTACATAATATTGCTTGAACTAGTTGATTCTTGAATATTGGTAGAAGCCGAAATCACTGGACTTAAGAAAAAGAGAAAACTGGAAATCTTCCTGCCTCCAAAAAACGGCCCCTTTATATACCCTGCGGCCTCCCAATATATTTGGGACCGCCTGGTGATATGGGACCGCCACCAGGAGGGAAAGAAAAATTTTGAGTTTACCTCTTTTTCTATATCTTGACCCTCCTACCTACATCCTCAAGCTGTCATTTCCTAGATTGGCTAAACCATATTTGGCATTCTCTTCCTAAACCATGCTTTGCCACTTTATCCAATCTTCCTTATTATTTAATCACCCAACTTTCATACTTCACCGCCATCTTCATCTCCCTCAAATCTCTCTTCTTCTTTATCAATGTCTTGCTCAAACCACCATTCCAACTTCTCTAAAAAACCAAGGATGTCGGTTAGACAAGTATGGAAACGCAAAACATCCACTCTAAAATCATCACCTCCTTCCCAAAATGACTCACCTTCTCTTCCTCCAAGAGTCTACTTACAATCTCCTTCACCACCATCTTATAATCCCTTAAGAGATCAATTGATTAACCAACTCTACAACATTTCTACCATTCTTGATTCACATAATAATCCATCTAATGCCTACATTCATGCACCACCTTCACCACCACCACCATAAATTCATCCTCCTTCTCATGCTTAAGTTGAATTTCACTCAAGTTTTTATCATTATTGCAAGTTTTCTAGACACTAATTCTATTCTTTAATTAATCATTCCTACATGATTAATCTTCCTAAATAATTGTTCTTTCATCTTTTGATTACGGCATCTTCTACCTTTCAAGAATCAACTTTTGTAGATCTATGCCTTTAATTTGTCTTTATTTTATCTACTTTTCTATTATAAGGATTCATACAAAGTTGTATGAAAGTGTCCTTAGCTTTATATTAAAAATCGAGTCTTTAAATTTTATGTTGAAAGTGTATAATTTGGCTGTGCTAGTGTAATGAGTTTCTTGTTGGTTGAATGAAACTCTTCCTTTTGGTTAAATTGAATACAAAATGTTTAACTTGAAAGATCTTTGGTCTTGGCATTGTACTTTAACCATGTTTTGTAGCACAACAATTTTCGTAAGATCCGATCCTTGGTGTAACCAAACAAGGCGAGCATACATCTAGGGGGAGTCTGATATCTCATTTTTTTTTTCCTTATTCCGTCAACTACACGATCATTCTTTTGAGTACGACAAAAAAGGGGAAGAATGAACAAACTTCATTAATAATTATGATACTTAATTTTATTTAAAAAAATGAGTTTTATATTTTGTCATCATCAAAAAGTGGGAGATTGTTTATATAAATAATGTCTAAAAACTTATTTATATTTTCGACCTCTCAACGTTTGAAAATAAACAAAATTAAAAACGTGTACAAAATAATTAAATGTAAAAATTTCATTTTTAAGATTAGTGATCACTTAAGGATGGACAAATCAATTAATTAAGCATGATTTAGTGCTCAAGAAATAAATATTTTTCTCTAATCCTCACATTTGATTCTACAAAATAAATTTTTCAAAATACTTTTACAAAATATTATCTAATTAATATAAAAAGTTTTTTAAAAACTTAAAATATTTGAAATATCAAATTTTCCCCCAAAACAGACGCTTTCTACACCCAACATACAACCTTCCCCTACAAAATACAAAAAGGGAGCCGGAAGTCCCTGGCGGCGGCCGCCTTATAGGCCTGGCGGGCCCCCTTATATATAAGGGACCGCCGAGACCGCCACCAGAGAGCCGTTAGGATTCCCTGCCTATAAATACTACTCCATTCCCAGCAGAAAAACAATTCCTCTTTGCACAAAAATTTTTGGTCTTTTCTTTCTCTCTCTAAACCTTCTTTCTCTCACTAAAACTCTTGATCACTAACATACTTAGATCTTGTTTCAAGTGATCTAATCTCTTCTTCTCATCTCTTCCCTCTCATTCAAGTGAAAGAGAAGAACACTCATATTCATCAAGAAACGAAGTGTTAATTAGTGATCTCTCCTCTCTTTTTCTAAGTACCAAACCTCTATTGTATTTATCTTATGTATTTGTGTGATTCGGATATTGTGTAGATCCGATAGTGTAGATCTTGTGAGTGTGTATATCTTGTGAAGTGGTAGATTGGTTCTAGCTAAGATTAAGACTCGACATTTAGCTTAGTGTCAGAAAATAACGTAAGCGATGTGTAAATGGTTTTCTCTGCCTAAAGGGAGCTTGTTGACATAGTGAAATCTCAAGTCGGATACTCGAGGAATGGAGTAGGGCGAAGAGGTGCTTCGTAGCCAAACCACTATAAAATCTTAGTGTCTTGGTTTGGTTGTTTCTTTCCTTATATCTTTACATTATTATTGTTGTTATTGTGTTTTAGTTTAAATAGTTATTGCTTGTTCATATTGTTATTTGATTGAACATATAACTCGGATCTATAGATTTTTGAAAGTAAAATTTTGAAACGTAAAACAAACATGTAAACAATTCAACCCCCCCCCTTCTAGTTTCCACAACTTCTTTTCACAAAACTAATTCATTTCTCTATTCTTGAATTCAGTCCCATTATCACATCTAATCACCTTAACCTTATGATCTACTAGATTTTCTATCCCAGTTGTAAAGGACTTAAGAATGCTACTGGTCTCATCCTTAGTAGCTAGAAAGAAAGCCCATGTAAACCTACTGAAATCATTTGTAACAACTAGGCAATACATATTCTTCATAAGGCTTTTTACAAATATTGGCAAACAAGTTCATATGTAACAGTTGTAAAGGAAGACTGATTGAGTTCTCTGTTTTAGACTTACAAGAGGCTCTGTGTTGCTTTCCCTTTTGACAAGCAAAATAGGTTTGATCATTTTCAAAAAGTTTGGAAGGTAAACCTCTTACAAGATTTCCCTTAACCAATTTATTCATGGTTTTAAAATTTAAGTGACCTAGCCTTCTATGCCAAAGTTTAGATTCATCAGATGTGGCTTTTGCAAGAAAGGCAGTAAAACCTCTTTTAAAACTATGTGTTCTTTAAATTCAACACAATACATTTGTTCTTTCTAGGAACTCAAGTAAAACTTGACTTTCATCAATTAACTAAAGTTTAGAGATAAACAATACATTCAATGTCAAAAAAAAGAACACTATTCTTTTTTACACACAGTTGTGAGACACTAAAGAGATTTAAACTTTAACTCTCTCACAAAATACACATTTTTAAAATCTAGATTACCAGTTTTAATTGTACATTTTCCTGTGATTTTCCCTCCTTTAGGGTTCCCTCCAAAAGCAACATATCCTCTATCTATTTCTTCATAATATGTAAGATAGGACATATTCTCTGTCATGTGCCTTGAGCATCCATTATCAATCACTCCTTTATCCTGTAAATCCATTTGTGGATTGATTTACACATTGGATAAGAAAATTAGTTTCTTTTGGGGACCCAAGCCATCACTGACTTAGATCTGCCTTGTGCATCAATATAATCAAACTTCTTTAGGGTGATTGATGCACTGTTGTGTTTAGAAACATGGTCTAAAACTTTAGTATTTGGTTTTCAAACCTAACAAGCTGAGGCCTTAACAGCATTAACATTATTTCCTTTAACAACATTAACTGTTGCTTTTGGCCTAGCATCATTAACTACTGCTTTTGGCCTAACAGTATTAACATTTTTATCCTTAACAGTATTAACCCTCTGATTAAAATTACTGTTTTTTTAATGTTGTATTCTTATGAATGGGCCTCTTAACAGTTGAATGTGTTGTTTTAGAAAGATATGACATTGGTCTACTAGCATTCACTGTTGTTTTTGAGTGGGCATTATTAACTTGTCTAGCAGTATTAACTGATACTGCTATTTTTGAAATATTTTGTCTAGCAGTATTAATAGATACTAATCCAGACTTCATTAGTAATGTTCTTGGAACCATGGTCTTTTTAGGGCAGGGGTGAGTATTTTTGGCAAAATTCTAATTATTCACCCTTTTAGCATTGTTCCAAATAGGTTTTACCACCCTTTGATAATTACAATCAACCTGCAAGTGATCAAAACTTCCACACATATAACAAGCTTGTTAAACATCTCAAATTACTTTTGGAGTCTTTGATACATTCAATTATTCCCCAGTTTTTTGATGCCTCTAGGAATGTGAGTTTTTCCTATTGTGCCAACTTGTTTAGAGATACCATTTCCTATTTTTTGTTTGTTTATTTAGCTTTGACAAAGTCTATCTTAACAAAGCAAGGCTTAACTATTTTCTTTTCAATCTTATTTTGAGACACATTTTCTTCCTCACTATCTAACACCCAATCCTCAATAATTGGAGCACCATTATTCTTCCTAACTACTTTAGGCTTTTCTTCACTAGCCTTAGCTTCACTGTTCTCAACTACAGGCTTAATAACTACAGGTTTATTTGTAAACTCTTCTAAGCCAGTAAATGATAAGTTAGGTTTTGGAGGCATGAAATTTCCTATCAGGTGAGGTGGAACTGCATTATAGCCTAAACCTTTCTTGCAATTGTCTACAATCTGACTCTCCATAATCTTGTTTAAGCTTTAAGATGCATTTTCAGATTTGTCTACATTAAACTAAATGCCATCTTTTTCCTTTTGAACTATTTCTAGCTTCTTCCTAAGCTCCCCAATTGTTATCTCTCCTACTTAAATATCCCATTTTAATCCGTTAATCTTTTCTACATAAATAGACTCATTCTTTTTATAAAATTCAATTCTTTCTTCTACAGACTGAAAACTTCTTAAAATACAACCATTAACTTAGTATTTCTCAAAATCTTTTTCAATAGTTGTTTCATATGAATTTAAGCACTATCATTCAAACAGTTTCCAAGACGGAGATTGTTGAGCAAGTAGAATCATTAAGAAACCTTAGAATCTAGAACTTGAAGATGAAGTGAGGCGATGAGTGCATAATTAGGTCCATCCTCTGCATGATTACTCCAGTCATAACCACCAAGACCATTACATGAGATCAAAGTATTGGAAGTAGTTATCTCTACTGGCACACTTCTTCTTAAGCTTTCTTGTTCCTATTGTCTTGGTTTCTTAGAACTCTACACTCTCTGGTAAAATGTCCCCTCTTGTGGCAGTTGTAGCACTCCACCTTAGACTTATCAAACCTAATGTCCCTCATTTACCATTAATAGTCACCTTCCTTCTAGTGTTCTTCAATAACCTTCTTGCCCTCATAGTCAACATGGCCATATCTCCATCGTTAAAACCATCTCTTCCAACTCAATCTTGGATAGAGTGTTTTGGTAAGTCCTTATTTGCAAGTTGAGGACTACTTGGTTGACTAGCAAAGAATGCACAGGTCACAACATCACTCAAAAGCCATGTTTTGTGTGCTGGCAGCAGAAACTCCAGGAGCTGTATTAACTGCTTCATTAGTGCTGCCAGAGTTGTTAAAGGACATAAAAGCCATGTTTTGTATGCTTGTACTTGAGCTTGATGCCCCTTTGACTTCTGGTTCATATACTTTTAGATTGTTGTAGAGATCATCCATGCTCATTATCTCTAATTCAGGCTTATTCCTCCACACAACAACATGTGTGTTCCATTCTGGTGACAAACTTCTCAACAGCTTCCGGTTCATATCTTCTAGTGAAAGTGTTTCACCTAAAATCTCTAGCTGACTCACAAGCTTCTGAAGCCTATCAAAAGTTTGATTAAGGTTTCTGAGCTAGGAGCAGTGAAGTTTTCATACTTCTGTTTCAAGAGATTTCTTTGAGTTTTCTTTTTACAGCAGCATTCCCACAAAACCTCTTTTCAATAGCTTCCAACAACAACTTAGGATCCTTGATGGAGTTGAACTTTAACTGATGTTCATTAGGTATCCCACATCAAGGTGCTTCTAGCGCTACATTTCTAACCTCTTTTGAAGCCTTTTTCTTTAAGCAGTTTGTAGAGTATTGCTTTCTCAACACCTTCTACAACTGTTATTTTTGGTGCAGTGTTTCCATTCTCTATGACCTCCCATAGAGCATAGTTAATCATTTAGATGTACTATTCTATTCTCATCCTCCATAACTCAAACTCACCAGGTTTGAGCATTGGAACCTTAGATGCAACCACCATATGTGCAGATTCTGAATCCATATCTTCTAGCAAAGAGATCTTGTGTATTCAAACAGGTTCTTCTTATTCAAAGCTTCTCAACAAGCTCTGATACCACTTGTTGTCCCAGGAGTATAACACCTCTTGTTGGATCCCACTTCAATAGATCGAATTCCTTAAGCTTGTTTAAGGTTTAGTTATATTAGATAAATCTAACACAACTATAGTAGAAACTTTGTTAAGTGTATTAAAGATTATATGGAATCTAATCTTTAATATTAGAAGAATTCTTAATGAAATAGTAACACAAGACAATATAATTCAACAATAAAAGCTCCAATATTATTATTACAAATAATACGAATATTCTCCTAGTATTAGGGTTTTAAAACCTTGAATCTATGACAATTATATAAATGACTTGTTTTTGGTACTTGTGTAGATGATTTAGATTGTGATGATTCTTATATTAAACTCTATGCCCTAGGACCTCCTTTTATACACCAAGGAGTCCCTAAGTCGATTTAACAATATTCTAAACGTAAGAATATTCTCTATGATCTATTCTATAAATAACTAATACTTATCACGTAAGTAATCTTGATCTCCAATCAATCTTTATCTTTTCTTCTATCTTTATCCATTCTCTTCTGATAGTAGAAACTCTTTCAGCAGTCTTAATCTTTGAGCAGTTGTAACTTTTGTACTAGCAGCATTAACTTAGCACCAGCAGTAGTAACTTATACATTAGCAGCATTACTAAGTACAAGCAGTGGTAACTACTTAGAATATTTTCTTCAATATTCACCAGCAATACTAACTTTACACTAGCAGTACTAATATATACTAGCAGTACTAATATATACTAACAATAGTAACTGTGAACTAGCAATACTAACTTTATACTAGCAGTACTAACTACTTAGCATATTTTTCATTAAAGTTAATGAACAGCACTAAATTTAGCTTAGCACAAAGTTAAAACACAAACCTGAGCAGCAGTAACTCTAAGATCATCAATAAGTCTTTTAATCCTAACAATTGGTAATTGTAATGTAGTCATGAGTAATATTACCTCCACTGATACCTTGCCCTTTAGGTTGCTCCTAAATATGACATGTCCACCATCATACTCCTTGTACGAAGTAAACAATCTTCTATTCCCAGTCATGTGCTTAGTGCAACCACTATCTACAATCTAATCATTTGGTAGTAGATCACATTTAAGACACACCTATAAGAAAATATGAATTCAAGGTCGTGGTACCCATTATTTTATGGGTCCGTTGTGGTTAGCAAATATGGTGCCCAAGTTAACCATTCTTGGGTCTTGTAGTAAGACACATAGTTTATGTAGGCCATACCTTGAGAACGCAGACCAATGATTGTTTTGAAAATCATGAGAGTTTTAAAAGTTTGGTACAACGCTCTAAGGTGTTTTTAGCCTTTTTGGGTAGGAGTTTTCTCTCCTTTGGAAGGTGCTAGGTTGATGATATGAAGACCTTTGGTTTTTATAAAGTTTCTTCTTTTCAAAGAATAATTGTTTTGAAAAGAAGGTCTTCAATTATATGAGTGGTAGGTCCATATTTTGGTATGGGGGTTAAAGAGGTCTAGGGTCAACTCGAGGTCGTGTGTATCCAAGACCATTATGTGAGCTTGAGTGATGTCGTGTTTCCACTCTTGTAATGGGTTCTTGGGAACCTAGAGTGTATGCAAACTGAGTTTGAGGAGTTATAGGATTAACCGTTTAACAATGCTTTTTGGGGAATTTTCATTTGAATTCCTTTTACAAACACTATTAGTTTGTTTGGACTTGCGGAAGTGGTTTTATCATTTTTAGAAATCCTAGACGCTTTCCTTATTCTTAGGACCCCCCAGTTTTTTGATGACCTACATATCGTCCAAACAAGCTACTTTGTTTGGAATTTAAAAAAATTCAATGCTTCATTTTAAAGTTTAGAAACATTGCATTTTAAAGAGTTAACTTCTTGTGTGAGTACATCACATTTTTCACAATGTTCAATCACCTCTTTATTATGTGCAATTTTCTTTACTTCAAACTTAAGATCATTGATTTTTCTTAAAAGTTTTAAATTCTCTTTTTCAAGAGATCGTTTTTCATTTAAAAGTTTTTCAAATGTTTTAGCTAAATCCTTGTTAAACCTTAGGAGTTCCTCATTATACTTTTCCCTTTGCAAATCAATAATATTTCAATTAGTATTAGAACTAGATGGTTTGGATACTACCTCTTGTGAGTCGATCTCCATGAGACATGTTGCGTCGTTTTGATGTTCGTTCCCATCTTTACTGTCGCTCCATGCTCCTCCAACAAAAGCCTTATTCTCCTTGGGCTTTGGTACACTCACTCGCAAAGTGGCCTTCTATCCCATAATTGTAGAAAGCTTCTTGTTGCTTTGAGCTTTCACCACCTTTGTTCCTAAGCTATTACCTCAGCCTTTACCGAATCGATTACCACCATTACCAAATTGATTTCCGCGTCCAAACCCCTTGCAAAAGAGCTTGCGAAAGTTCCTATCCATCAAGTTGAATGCTTCAGCTTCTTCTTCATTTATGTCTTCATCACTTCCTCCTTGACTATCACTATCATCACTAGTTTGCTCCCTAGTGACTTTAGCTTTAAGAGCTAATGATTTTACCTTTTCTTTGGTGGTCTTAGATCCTACACCATCATTTTCCAAGATCATTTTGTAGACCTTAAGGTTCTCGACTAGCTCGTCAAGAGGAAGAGTGGCTAAATCTTTAGCTTCTTTAATGGCCATTACATTGGCTCTCCATTTTAATAGTAGAGCACGAAGAAACTTTCTCATGTGATTCTTGCTTGAGTAGTCCGGATCTAAAGATTTTAGACTAGTCATAGTAGTGTTGAATCGAATGAAGCCACTATCAATAGTTTCTTCATTGGAGATTGAAAATTTCTCATATTTTGAGTGAGAAGATCAATCTTGCAATTCTTGACTTATGAATTGCCTTGGTGAGTGATGATTAGTGTATGCCAAACCTCCTTGGCAGTTTTACACATGAAAACTCTTTCATACTTTTACGAGTAAGAACAATTGTAAAGAGTTATCTTGTCCTCGTTGTTCTTGCCAAGTTATTCTTTTGATTATCTGTCAAGAAGTTCATACGGCGTTTCCTTCATTAGCTTGGTTTTCGAGTCTTCAACTTCATAATAGAAATTTTCGTTTTGAATGACTTACCACAAGTCAATGTCTTTAGACTTTACGTAAGTCATAAAGCATACTTTCTAAAATAAAAACCCATTAGGTCTAGCAAAGGTGGCCTTTGCATAGAACAACCCTCAACATAGTTCTCTTGAGCCATGGATCTTTACTCAACTTTTTCAAAAATTGAAATTAGGATTTTGAATTTTTAAGAAAGAAGTTTTCAACTTAAAACGACTTCCAGGTAAGATGTTATCCCACTTAACTAATCCATTATACAACTAAGATACACAATAACAATGAACAACGAATCCTTGGTGTTCGGTTAGAATACAAACCGCAAGGAAGAAAAGAGAAAGAAAGACAAGAAGAAGAAATTAGATTAGAGAGAGAATGTGAGTTACAAAAATGAATGAAAAATGTAACCAACACCCTCTCCATGTGAGGAGAGGGTTCTATTTATACCTATGCCTTCTTGTAGACGTATGGGATTATTAACTTGGGTCGGGCTTTGCTTAACTTAGGCTTAGAGCCTAAAATACGGACAATATTAGATTACAATCCAAGCCCGTTGAACCCGACTAGCCTATTACAATACAAGACCTAGTTTGACTTTCTAAGACTGATAACATTCTTGTTTGACTTAATATAATTAAGGCTAACAATCTCCCCTAATGTTGAGGTCTTTTTCTTCAAACTCCTCCATACCACTGATGACATTCTTATAGGAGTTTGTTTTGATTTATCATTGTCTTCCCTGACGTTAAAGATATGACTTTTGATGTTTATACTTTGCCTTGTTTTGGTCTGGTCTTGTTTGTAATGGCTTTGTTCATTCATGCTTTGTGATCTTGATCTTGAAGGCCTGTATCCTTTTTGACTTTGAGTTCTTGAGATCTTACTTAGCATCATCTCCTTGACTTAAATCATCTTGATTTGACTTCCTTAATCAACTTATGCTCTTAACCAACATGCCCATACTTATTACATTCTTTTTTGACATATATGATTATAAGTCTAACAATCTCCCTAAAATACGATTCTTTACTTAACTTTGAGGCTCTTTGATGATGGGGAAGTTTAGAATCATTTATCTTGATGTTGAACGATTAACTTTGAAAGCTTGAGTATGAGCATGTGGTTTATCAATCTGACTTCGCTGGAATGAGGCTGCAACACCGTCATCTTATCTTGAAATAAAACAGTTAGCAATAAAATATGAATATGTCTTTGTCATTCATCTTGAGATTCGGTGTGCATTAACCTCCGGTTTCCCATTTTATAGTATAAATATTATACCTGTGATCAGGTAGATTCAAAGAATCTCCTTGACAGGGTTTCCAGCTCAAAGCATAGGATCTTCTAACACAGATGTATTAGATTCACCATGCTTGCTAGTTCTTATTATCGGAATGTCTTAAAGCAGACAACACGGTAAGAGTGAATCAGATAGTTACTATCTTTCTGATTAAGTCGTCAATTCATTTACTGGACCAAAATTAATAGCCGTTATCAACAAGCTCGATCATATAGAATCTTACAAGTCACCTAACCAAGAGCTTGTTGATGTTGGCTCCAGCAGGATATTTGTCTTCACTGTGAAACTTACGTATCACTCGAATGTTCAAAAGCAAAGATCTAAATAAGCATAGACTCGTTTTTGTTACAACTAATAGTGGAACTTTAAGGTGTTTCAGCAAGAGTATTTTGACATTGTGTCCGAATGAGATTTATAATGATGATCTCTTCTTGGCTTCTAGACTCATTTGTGCACTTTTTGGTTTTTAAGTAAATCGGAGGCTGGAAGCCCCAGACTGCCACCTATTCAATATCAATAATCTCGGAGTGAGATGTCAATAGATAACATGTGTATCTCCGTGACAAATGAGACAAGTTTCTTTTGAGAGAAACTCGAATGGCTGGGAAGGGTTGTGCATTGCATCACTGGGTCCATGATGTCGTCTTCAATATCAACAATCATCTTTGTGATTTTGATAGATTATGTATTGACCCGGTTTCTGCCTAAGTTGTGTGGAGGGCTTCTTTCTTTTCACCCTTTATCCATACATTTCTTTTTCATTCTTCAACCCCTTCAATGCTTACCAAGACGTCATTACTAACACCTTGTTGTGATTGTTCCAGTGTTAGCTCAATCTTAGTCGGCATTTTTTCCTTTTACTCATTCTTCTCCATTCATACCTAAGGACTGCTATTTCTAACTATGGAGTGTCCTTGGGTTAGGATCCCTCCGGTTTGGTTGGATCGTAGGACTTATCCTAACCTAACCACCTTATACCTTTAAGAATCATCATCGTAAAAATTAATAGGTTGTGGGTATTGAGATCGAACCATAAAACCATTTTCTGACATTGTTATTTTCAAATACTCCCCCTACACATGTGCTCTGAGATTCAAAATTGTTTAGCACATGAAGGAAAGAGTTGCACTTAGAGTCTTAAAGATCACATTCGTCTATAACATATTTTAATCACATTTTCTCCCCTTATTTTAAATAATAAAACACTTAGTATTTGAAATACCAATTGATTAAAATTTGACATGAAAAATTCCATAGGGAGAAAAATTATACCACGATATTGCATGAATTCAGATTCTGATAGCTCCCCTTCAATAGTATATGTGGGATACCAATATTTAATTAAAACTATAGCATTGGAATAAAAAAATTAATTATGACAAACCGGCCACAAAATGTTTGAAGACGGAGTTGAAGATGCCCTTAGTGAACAAATGTATTTTAATAATTGACCTTACAAGTTTCCTCATTTAAATTTCACAAAAATGTGTATTTTTGGATACATAAAATTGACCATTTAATGAGATGTACCCAACACATTAAAAGGCTTTTGTTTTAAAAAGCTCCCCCTCAGAAATTGATTTACATAAAATGACATTCTACGTACTACAATTCTTTGAAAATTATTCGAGGAAGGGAGTGTTTGAACCACCAATTTTAAAAAAACAACTTTTTAGAAAAAACCACAAATATAATTGTAGACCAATTTTTGACATTGAAAGTTCTTTTTGAAAAAATTGTGTTCAAAAGGCGATATTTAAAAAACATGATAGAAACTGTCTCTTCTATTTTAGAGTAAGCGCACCTTCAGCGTACACTTCCCTATTACATTCGGGTACGAGGTTATGCACTGAAAAATGTACATAAGTCATGAAAAAAATTTAGAAATGACGGTTTTGAAACACACCGTTCGAACTTCATTTACACGCCCGTGTCGATGTTAATCAACATTTCTAGGTACGTAAATGTTATCGATTCCAAGAGACATGTCGAGAAGATTCTTTTTGGTATTTTTGAAATTTTTTCTGATTTTATATTTTGTTTTTCTAGGTTTTATATTTTTCTATTTTCTTTTTGTTGGTTTTATATTTTTGTATTTTCTTTTTCAAATTTTTTTATAAATCAAAAATAAAGAGAGAATAAAAATAATTACAAATTGATGTTTGATAGATCAAGCAATCAATTTTGCCAACCTCCATTCGCTGGAGCAAACATCTCATACCAAGTTTGTCTGACCAGATAATAAACCTATCTTTTCGATAAAGCTTGTAGTAAACAAGTCCAGCTAACTGGTACATTCCGACGAGAAAGAATAATCAAACAATACACTTTTCAATCTGTTCCTTTTATGAAGTGATATCGGACATCAATTTGCTTGGTCTGAAGATGCTGGCTGGGTTGCACGCGGATGGCTATAGGCGGCCCTTTGATCACAATACATAGGTTATTTTATCAAAAGTGAATCCATGGAATCTTGAGCTGGTGTCTCAACCATGAAACTTATGCGCAGCACGCAGATAAAGACACATACTCGGCTTTTGCTAAAGACATTGAGGTGCAGTCCTGCCTTTTTGGATGACCAGCTGAGAAAACTTAGCACTGGCCCTCATCACCACCTATAAATTTGTATGCATCTAGATGACTCTTACGTGATTGAGAAAGTCCGCGTGATCCGAAATCTAAAAAAGTATTTTAGTTCGAAACCGTGTCCTTCATACCAGAGACCCATGTTAATGGAGTCTTAAGGTACCGAAGATCCTTTAACCACCGTGAGATGTTTCTCAGTCGATATTGCTTGATATGCGATCACAATAACGGTGTTACGATGTCAATAGCTGGTCTCTTGTTGTTAATAACATAAGTGCTCCGACCATATCAACGATATTTTGTTTGGTCACCGGAGTACTCACTCAAGTCAGCATCAAGGTTTTTAAGCCATTGGAGTCCCAATGCTATCACATGAGGACCAAACCATGCTTTTTTAAGTATCTTCTTAAGCATACTAGCTTGGTTATAAAGATACCACGAGGGATTGGTGGATCTGAATTCCTAAAAAGAATTTTAGTACCGCTCAATCATAGACCATACAAACTTGCTGTGTAGAAGATGTCCAAAATGGTTTTTTGGAAGTTTTGGGTTCGTAGAACAAAAATTATGTCATCAACGTAAATTTTTGCACAAGCAATATGTCTTCCCATGTTTAGTTTTATAAACAGAGTTGGATTCAATAGAACCGTTTTGAGAACCTTTAGATACCAAGAATTGGAGAGTTCGATCATACCACGCTCTTGGTGCTTGTTTGAGACATCATTATAATGCTTTCTTGAGATGGTAAACTTGGTCAGGATGATATGGGTCAACAAAATCCATCTGGTTGTTTACGTACACATTACTTCCTTCAGAGGTTCCGTAAAGAATTGTGTTTTATGTCCATATTGGTAACACTGTAAATGATTTTGGTGCCGCATACTAATGAATAATCCGGAGCTGCCTCCCAACCGAGCAATCTGGTGCAAATGACTCTTCGAAATCAATTCCTTCCTTTTGAGCATATCCCTTAGCTACAAGACGAGATTTGTTGCGAATGGACATATTTTCCTCAGCACTTTTGTTTTTATACAGGAGCCCTATAAGTTAATGGACATTTTTGAAAGGTGGTCTGTGCGACTAATTCCCTTATATTTAATCGATCAAGACTGATGAGATCTTCCTGCAATTGATTCAATTCCATGCAATGAATCAGCCATGGATTCTTTGATGTTTCTTTGGTTCGGTTCGACTCAACGGTGAGTGCGGAACCATATACCATCTTCGCCATCTTTTCTAAGCTGACGTCTTGTTCTAACTGATTAAGAAGTTTTCAATGACTTTGTTCTAATGTATGATTCTTTTGTCCAACATTGTGTAGAAGGATGGTGTTGATAGAATGTATGCATGTTTGACGAATCAACATGACGAGACAATGTCTCCCCTTGTTCTTGTACCGGTGTACTAAAGATGTTGATAAATTCATCGATTCTCAAATTGTCATATTTTTTTCGTATTGGTTCTGCTTGAAATAATGTTTTTCAGTGTAGGTGACAGTTGGTACTTGAGTTGGAGTTTGATGTGTTGAATAAATGTTCAATGGAGGTGGATCTACAACATCGGTTGTTGTAGAAGTGTGAGTTGTGTTATGATGTTGATGTTTATCAGGATTATCAGCAGCATGTACAACGGAAAGACTTTGACACAACCATGAGAATTACATTGAGTAATTCACTGATCACTTCGGACCATAAAAGCAATGTCCCAGCTCATTTGAACGTTGTTTACTTTTGTCTATCACAACTTAGGAACAAATTTTCTGGACTTTGTGGACCGGGACTTAAATTGTCTTGTTCAAGAACCGTCATCGAACATTGTGGACCGGGGTCAGAACTAACGTGGTCTGACGCCATTTGAGGCAATTCGTCAAAGTTAACATGAATGGTTTCAACTATCATTCTTGTTCTCTTGTTAAATACCCTGTAAGCCTTTGACTATAGAATAAACCCAACCAAAAATAACATGCATCACCTTTTTTCCTTCATTTTTAAACAGATTTTCACATCTCTAACGAGTAAGCAAGAGAACCAAAGATGGAAAGAACTTGACTGACGGTTTCCCCGGGCATTGATATATGGTTTTGTCTCATGCGAGGAAAATTATAATGAACGGTTTTAGAATAAACAATGCTATTGCAATTGTTCAGCCTAGGAAGAAGCTAAGGACTTTAGCGCGCTTAGCATTGGTTTCGAGCAGCACTCAACAAGCGTACGGTTGCCTCATTCAACAATGCCATTTGTTCAGGTGTTTCGAGCAGTTAGTTTCTTGTCTTAATTTCCCTCTTTTGCAAAGGATGCATGAAGAAGTTTTTATTAAGAAATTGCATGCCTTTGTCAGTTCAAAACTGTTGTAACTTAGCATGAAGTCTTCGTTGGACAAGTGTGGAGGAATCAATGAGAACTCCAGTGATTCATGTTTGGATTCCAAGAAGTGAGTCAAGTATCTTGGGGAGTAGTCATCAACAATTACGAGAACATATTTCTTTCCATTAATGCTTTCTACCCCATTGGACCACATAAAGTCCATGTGGTAGAAAGTTTTAAACCGCGTTTTTAAGCTCGGGGATGGGGGGTGGGGGGTAGTCTTAGTGTAAAAGACTTCTTTTTTGCTTTCCCTAACTCACAAGAAGAACATATATGATCTTTGACGAATTTCAGCTTTGGAAGGCCATTCATAATATTATTCTTCGAAAGCAAGTTTATGGTGTCGAAGTTTAAATGAGATAGACGACGATGCCATAACCATGCTTGAGACGATGTTACTTTAGCCATTAAGCAAATTGGATTAGGAGATGTTAAGTCTTGCAGAGTAATGGAATACAAATCTGTGCCACGAGAACCTGTAAGAAGATCATTTCCCTTCAAATCACGGATATAACATTGGTATTGCGTGTGTAAGCACTAGTCAAATTTATATATATATAGTATTAATCCCGTGACAATTCTTTCCAAATTACTTCTCAAACAAGAGAAATAAAAGGATAAAATCTCACTAAAGAAAACACAATATGTATATTTTTAACCGAGAAGTATTTCTTCTCGGGTCGTATCCCAACGAAGTCGTGAATTGAGATTCGGGAATAATTCGGATTCGAGTCAAGAATGAATAAAGGATTTTTGAATTTTGAATTACACTAACAATATAATAGCACCAATATAAACTAAGAACAATTAAAGATTAAAAAACGTTTAACTAAATATGAAAATTTAACAAATTGTAGAATTAAAAAACATGATCAAAACGGAAATTTAAAATCGAAGCACACTTTTAACAAATTTTATACCTAAAAATCACAAATTTAAAAAGAAAATTTTAGGAAAAAGAATTAGAATTTTTTAACTATTTTTGAATTTTTTATGAATTTCTTAAGAAAAGTGAATTAACTAAAAATAAACTTTTTCTAAAAATTGACACTAAAATTTTATTTTTATTTTTCAAAAATACTAGATTGAAAAAGAAAATTATTACAAAAAGAATTAGATTTTTCCAAACATTTTTCTATTTTCTATGATTTTCTTAAGAAAAAGAAATTACTAAAAATCTATTTTAATTCCTAGAAAATACAAATTTAACTGGAAAAATAAAGAAAAATGGTTTTTAACTACTAAAAAGGTGCAGAAATTTAATGAAACAAAAATGCCCAAATTTTATATAGCAATTGAACCCTAATTTTACTTATTAAAATCTAAATCCTAATTTTATTAAAACTAATATTAAAAATATTAAAACTATTTTATTAAACTAAAAGAACAGGGTAGAAAATGCAACAAAAGAAAGTAAAGGGTAGGCGGGGTAACTAAAAGGAATTTACACTACAGTTAAAACAGACAACCCTTAACTATTGAGAATGTACAAAACAGACCCTACGATTTAGCTTATTTTTGGCTTATTTAAAAAAATGAAAATTAGCAAAAGCTTAAAACTACAAAGTTGAACTTGAGCTTTAACACTAAAACTTTAACAAAAGCACTATGAACTTTTAACAACTGAATAAGCTAGAAAATAAGCTTTTAAAACTACATTACAGAAACTAAAGCTTTTCTTTGAAATTTTAACTTTTCTAGTATTTGGCTTATATCTAGCTTATTTCTAAATGAAAATAAAAACCAAAAGTTGCTAAATGAAGCTTATGACATGCACTAGGGATTTCTAAGAAGAAATGAACTAAAAGGAAACAAGATTAACTAGAAATTTGATATTGAAAAGCTAAAGGTTCAGCTTATTGACTGTTGATAAGCTATACCTAATAAGCTAACTAGCTTATTACTAATTCTTAGAAACTAATTTTTTGGAAATAAGCTATCCTATGGTTATTGAACAAATCTAGATAAAAGGGAAAATTGAAAAACACACTAAGATTAGATAGTAAAAAAGAAATAAGCTAGTGATCTAAGCTGTTGCTATACCACTTTTGCAAGAAGATTTAAGCTAATCTAAAAGCTTAAAATGAAACTTAAAAAATGAATTTTAAAGAGCTAATAGAGTACTACTTAGATGCTTAAAACTAAATTCTAACTCCTAACTATGAATGCTAAAAAGACAGCTTAAAAATTATAAGCAAATAACAGTACTTACTGAGTAAGTACTGTTTATGCTGATAAACTCTTGTAAACTGTTAAGTGAAACTAAATCCTAGATTAGAACTCATGAACTCACTTACTAAGTGTATCTAAGTGTACTCTAACCAAATTTGAATTCTAGAATACTTGTAAAACACTTAACTACAAATTCTTCTTAAACCTAAAACTGTCCTGGTGCTAGGATCAACTTTTTGAGCTACAAATTTTGAAATACTACTAACTAATTCTCAAAACCTGTTTTAAAACTGAACTTTTGTTTAAAAACCTCAACTATGTAAATTAAATTGACAGAATAATGTTGACCTTTAAAGGTCAAAAACTCTTTAACGCCAAACACTAGCTTAACCAAATTACCCAAACTAAATTTTATCTAAAATCTATTTTAAAACTAAAACTGTTAAAACCTTATATCTACTTAGACTTATACTAACCTAATTAAGCTATGTAAGCACAAAAAGCTACAGCTTATTAAGAAGATTAAGCTAGTTACTCACCTAGCTTTTTTTTTTTTATCTACTAATAATGACAGAATTAAAAGAAATAAAAACTAAATGGATTCTAGCTACAATTACTTAAAGACATTTGCATCTCTAAACTTAACTAAACAAGATTGAATAGGATTAAGCACAAACAGTCAAAGAAATAAGCAATTGGATTAAGCTATTTATATGCTGAAATCAAAAACTAGAAGCTATAGAACCTTTGCACTTGTAGTCTCTGAACTCAAGCCACTCTTTCTGAGTGAGTGGCTTTAAAACACAAACCTAGTGGCACCTTGCCTCTAAACCAACAAGATTTAAGCTCAATAAGCTAAATTGAGCTTATAACTCCTCAATGCTTCCAAACTTGATCAATATTGAACTCAAATGAACATAGTTTGAACAATAAGAGACAAATACAGTATTTAGAAAGATTTTAACAAATTTTTAACAACTTTTGAACTTAAGAAAACAAAATAAGCTAAATTTAGCTTATTACAAGCTTATTGACTAAAACTTACTTATTACATGTAAACTTCAAAATGAAAACAACTCAACTAGTTTTTATTGCTTAAGAAAAGAAAAGTACAAGATAAAGAACAAGTAGTACAATTGATTAAAAGCTTAATTGAATAGATGAACAGTAAACGAAAGCTTAAAAGAGAAAATTACAAAGAAAATTGAATTAACTAACACACACTAACTACTCCCTAAAACTGAATGTTTAAGCTTCTATTTATAGGGAAAATGAAAAGAGAATGAGAACTTCAATCCTTCACAGCCCTTGATCTTTTCCATTTTGAATCTTGGCCGTTAGATCTCTTTGATGATGTGTTCGGACCAATTAGAGGTTGCCACGTCATAGAAATGACGTGGAAGACTGTTAATACGAGGTGGAGTGAGTGGGGAGAAACGGGAAAGAGTGTGGAGAGGATTGGGTTTATTCAGGTTTTTGGCGGGAAAATTGGTTAGAAAACAGTTAGGGAAAAATTATACCCCGCGTGTGAGTTTGAAAGTTTGGAGTAATTGCAAAAGTAGTCCTTGTGTTCTCTTTTCAAAGATTGTAGTGTAAAATCAACTTTCAGATTTGACAAATCTAGCCCTTGTATTTCTTTCTTCAAATGTAGTGTTAAATCAACTTTCAGATTTGACATCTTTGGTCCTTGGACTTTTAAAACATCCAAATGAAACCTTGAACTTTTGAAAACTTGTCATTATTGATCCTCTGACTTCAATTGGGTCTTCATTGACTTTCTTCTCTTGTTGTCGGGCTGATCCGGCTTTGATATCTTTCTCTTGACTTCTCTTGATCACTTGTCTTTTCCGTTTCCTTTGTCGGATTTTAGCTCCATTTTGCACTTTTTGACTTTACTATCCTATCCTGGCACACTAATGGACACAAAAGCACAAACATTTTTACCATCTTTGGCATATTTTTTGGGCTTTTTATTGGGAAATCCTGGGTATTTAAACTATATCAATTCTAACATTATTAAATTTCCCCAAACTAAAGGGTTTGCCGGGTCCCCACGCCAATTTATTAAATGTAACACGTTGTAAACTAACAAGTTTTCCAAAATGCCCTTGGTTTTCACCTTTATGAATCCCCTTTTTAAAACATCTTAAGCTTTTTTTTTCCTGCAACATTTTAACTCATTGAAAACACATTAATGGCAATCATTACATTTTTCACTTTTAGGCTCATTGAAAATAGGCTACTCTACTACCCCGATTAATAGAAGCACACAAAGAGGAAAATTCTCTTCCCTGACTTTTCACTAGACTAAACAAACTATTAAACAAGATCAGTCAATATAAAGTCCCAATTGGGTAAGCTCTTATATTTACAACTTGTGAACTTTCACTACCCAAGAATAAATTAATGATTAAGAATGTGGGCACTCTTTTCACTAACCAAGATCCTTTATCTTTATAGTTGAAATCCATCTAAGCTTTACACTCAAGCCTTGTGAGCTTAAATGTTAATAACATAGATAAACCTCGACTCAAAGCTAAAAGAAATTGGGAAACAAAACTTATAAATTGATTTTTAGAAAATGAAATTTTAACCATTCTTTTATTTTCAATATACTATAAATTATTATTTTTTTCAATAGGAATGTTGTTCTTAGTTCGAACCCCTACTTAGGCCTTTTCGCCCCCAAATAGGGATATCGCATCAACTAACCGTGTTTCTTAGTTTCAAACCCCACTCCGCAGATAACGGTTTGTGGGTTATCGCGACAACACCTTTTTCCTACAAAGCCTAGAATCCAAAGTCCCTTAGTTGCAATCACCACCTAGGCCGCGCTCCCTAGTGATGAATGCCTACGAACCTTGATTCCACGTACATAGTCTTAATCCTTAGTTGCGACCCCATCCGAGTCTCACTCTCAACATGGATACGCCAACGATTAAAACTATATATAGCTTTTATTATTCTATTTTTGCGAATGCTTCATTGGGCAATCGGAAAAATAATGCTTTTGCATTAGAAATGCTTCATTGGCAATTCTTTTTTATAATTATATTTTTGGTGAATGGAAAAATTTCACTTTAGAAAATCAACTTATAAATTTGAAACCAAAAATCTTACTTACATAATAGATGAATTACTTTCCAAAATGTAAGACTTTTTCTAAAGACATTGGTTGACTTAGTTGAATTAAAAAGAGCACGTATGATTAGGTGTGTTAAGAGCTTGTGGGAGTAAAAAGACACAAATCATTCATATAAGCTTTAGGTTTTCCAAATAAACCTTGCTTAAGCAAATACACTTATATTTAACTACATCATCTCTTGTTCTTAACATTTTTAAAATCCAATGCAATAGGATTTGTGAAAGCTTAGTGACTCGCGCAAACTCACCCCTTAAAACCTATCTATATGTGATATAAATACACCGAGGGACGAAATCACGCGAGATCA
>BQNB010116416.1:0-14080 GCA_026074375.1 Tanacetum coccineum
CCACTATAAATCATCATGTTCGGTTTTCATGTCCTTTTACTTATCGCTTTATATTTATATGTGCATTGCATCTATGTTTATGTTATATATTGCATTGTGGTGACATGCTTTGTTTTATGCTCTCTACTATCTTTATTGTTGTAGATCTATTAGAGACACTTATCATATTACGTCATACTTGATTGGTTGTATCTATTATATTATAAACTTAGGTCCTCTAATTTAATTGTCATTAGTGTTGATACAATGTACAAGTTGCGCAGCGTGTTGTGCAGCAAGGTGATGCGTACTCCCACAACATAAGTACTCAGGCGGTTATGCTGAACACACAACCTTTTGAGTTGCTCAAGACAAAGGGGTTGTGCAGTTACACATGTAAGGCTTTGGCACTTTTAAGTTCTGGGTTTAATAACCACTTTGAAGCTCATAATGAAGGCATCTTTCCACTTCCTGCGGTTACAGTTTGAGAGTAATTCAAGGCAAGCAGTTATAGTGCCGGGTAATCAAAGCAACCTTCTGCTTGCATATTGATGTGTGATGAGTTGTCCAATCTGTTTGTATAAATTCATAGGTTTATCCTTCATCCCAGAATATTCAGAATACATATCATACAATTACTTAACAGCCGTTAGTGGAGGGAGGGGTATTTGGTAAAAAATTTAAAAATGATGTAGTTTTCGTAATTTGACACATAGTGCAAGGTGGTATTTCATAAATACCCGATGGGCTATTTCGTAAATACCAGTGGGGCGGAGTAAACGGGGCGGACCGGGTCAGGTCGACCCGACGCATTAAATGCACCCGGGTCAAGTAACCGAGACGGACCGGGTCGGGTTGACCCGACGCATTAAATGCTCCCGAGTCGGACTGACCTGGAGCATTTAATGCAAAATACAAATCCTCGTATTTGTATTGTTGAGTAATTATAATGAAGCATCAACACTTGCTAAATATACAATGCATTAATCAACTATGTAGTTCAGATCTTTGAATTTTAAATATACGAGGCGTTCGAATCCGTGCATTGCACCGGGCTTAGTTTTTGGGAAAAATCAGACTTTTACTTATGCGAAACATCGTATAACTTCATAAGTAACTCAAATAATTGTTGATCTGCAACATGTTATTCGCGTTCCTAAGGATCCTAAGCCTTTTCATAGAGCCAAGAAACATCATGGAATAATAATTAGCTACTTAGGTCTTATGTCTTGAAAATGTGCAAATAGCCAGGTGACCGATTTTGTAAGTCGAACCCGTATCTTGACTCAATCTTTAAGTATAATAGATAAAACTTGTTAAATGATGTACTTTTTAATTGTCCAACTCTTTGAAGTATTTGTAGACACAATATTCACCTTTTTAGATAAAAATATATATTCCATCGATTTACTTTTGATTTCATTAGTTGCACTTGCATCTAATCACTTAGTTTATACAATGTACTTCACACTTAAGCCTACAGAAATTTATGGTAGGTATGCACCACATTTTAACCGATAAAAAAGTTTTAATAAAATCAAATTTCAAAAATTTTTGAAATAGTTCTAATTGCAAAAAACTTCAAATTTAAAAATTTTCAAAATTAATTTAAAATTATAAATATTTTCAAAAACATAAAAAGTTCAAAATTTCAAAAAGTTTAAAAAATAGTTCAAAATATAAAAATTTAAAATTTTAAAACTTTTAAAGAAAGTATATAGTGTCGCCCCTCTATAGAAAGATAATTTAATTCTCGTCGCGATGGTATGTTTTGTTTTGCGTAACGATTAACGGTGTGTGAGATATTTAATTTTTAAAAAAGAGGTGAAAAGTGGGTTTTTTTATTTTTGATGAAAAAATGAATGGCTATGATTGGTTCATTGGGTCTATGACAAATGTTGGGTCTATATTGAACTTTTGGCATAAAAGGTGAGGTAGTGGAAGAAGTCTTGGACTAGGTAAAAGTCAAAGCAGGAAACTCATTCTTGTGGGGCACATCAAATTACTAAATTGCCCTTATCTTATTTCTTGCAAGAAACAATGAAAATTAACTTCTTTGAAGTCATGGTCATGGGTCATAACTTTGAGACTTAAGTGCATAAATAAATGGTTCCCTTTTTTCTGCTGTAGGAATACAATGTTTATTGAATAAGATTATATGTTAGTAATTACTTCCTCCAAAATTCAATGGATCTAAATTTGATGACATTGTGGAATGGTGTGTAAATAAAAAGGTTTTCTTGTTCATTATATTTTTTTTCTTATCTGTTTCAAGAATCAATCAATAGCTTCCCAGGTCATAAGTCATGACTTGAGAATGTCAACCTTTTTTAAGCAATAGCAAAACATGACCTGTTACCGAGTCTTCATTGTACACGATAGAGTATCAAGACATGTCGATAAGTTTAACGAATGACATTGTCTTGTGTAATTCTGCGTACGTAAACAATGAGGTTGATGCAAGATATGTAATGCACAAATGGTTTGGTTTTGCTTAACAAGAATCTTTGCTTACCTTTTACATTTTAAAAAAGTAAGATGACATGTGGTTTACATTTTAAAAACTAAAAATGTAAGAAACTAGGGGTGAGCAAAAAAACGAAAAAACCGAAACCGAACCGAGAACCGGAAAAACCGAACCGAAATAACGAACCGAACTAGAAACCGACGATTTGGTTTTTTTTTTCAAATAACCGAATTTTCGGTTCGGTTTCGGTTTTGACATAAAAACCGAACCGTAAAAACCAAACCGAACCGAACCGATTCCATTAATTAGTTAATTACTATTAGTGTTACTAGTTATCTTTTTTTTCTTTTTTAATTCATACTATTGGGCCAAAATTAGAAAAGATATGTGAAAAATCAAACCAAATTTAGAAAATATATTTGGGCCAAATTAGAAAAAATATAGAAAATTGTTGGGCCAAATTAGCCCAAGTACAAACGGTTGAAAAAACCGAAAAACCGATAAACCGAACCAAAAACCGACCGAAACCGAAAAAACCGAACCGAGAAAAACCACACGGTTTCGGTTATGGTTATACAAAAAACTAAACATTCGGTTTCGGTTTTTGCCAAAAACCGATCGAAACCGAACAGGGCACACCCCTATAAGAAATTGCCTGCTACAAAGGGAGGTATTCATATTCCTACTAGCAAGTTTGCATTTACTTTGTTTTTAAGAGCTTATACTGGAATTTTGACTTTTGGGAAACTGATTTGGACCAAAAATAGGAAAGTATCACTTACAACAATATAAATTTAAGAGAATTATGAACTCATTTCTTTGATTATATATGGAAATGATTTTCATTAATTTTTTTTGCTTGGCTAAAATTTACAAATTTATAAACCATGTGTATATCATTTAAGATCAATTTCTGAGTTAAAAAGGTATACTCTTCAATCATTTAGCTTTTCTTATGTGTATTTTATTACCTAGACCTTATAATCAATTAACACTATTTGTTACAAAAATCTAAGTTCTCCTACAAAACCTTTTTACAAATCTTTCTACACACAGGATCCTAACAAGTGGCGTAAATGACGATTTAGATTTGGAGAGATAATAAGTGAAAAAAATGTATATTTTATGATAGTGTGTAGGAGGATTTTGTAGGAGGTTTTAACAATGCTCTATTTGTTAACAATAACTTTATGAGTGTTGTTTAATTTTACTTTAATTAAAAATTATTTTCAAATATGAACTCACTTGATATTAATACATAATTTTAAAAAATCAATTATCTTAATTATACATGTTTAAATCATGTATTTATAAAAAATGATGAGTTATATTGTGGAAACATTATTGATTAAGGGACTCTTAAACAAAATTCATAAGGTTGTTGTTAACAAATCCATTAACTAAAATGCATTTATTAATTTGTCTAATGTTTTCAGTAATTTCTTTATTTTCTAATATACGTTCACGTAAAAGTATGACTACCGCATTTATATCATTGTCACGAGATTAAATATTGTTGTTCTAATAAAGGACATAATTGACGAGGTGTAATTTTGTGATGTTTTAGAGGTCATTTGGCCTTTTAAAACATACACTTTCAATCATTTATTGTCATAATCTGCTTATTTTAGAGTTTTAGGTGCTCGGGAATGCTAACGGAAAAAAATACCCATGATTTTGGCTTGATTTGGCGAAGAACTAAAGAAAAAAACAAAGTTTGGGCTCGTGAGGGACATTTATGACGTGGTCACTAGAAGTGACTTAAAATCGCAAAATCGGAGTGGTTGATTTTGTGACACCACAGGTTTTGGAGTCGGCCTCCCTCGACGTTCGTCTCAAACATCAAGTGCTCTCATTCAATTACAATTCGGGACACTCCGTCCACAACACTGGGTCGAAAATAATAACCCATGGTCGAGGGAATGCGTGAAATACGGGGGGGGGGGGTGTCCTACTCGCTACCCGACGCCGTCACAACCTAATTTTCATAAATATTATGCATTGTTTTCAAAAATTCGTCTGGAACTTTTAGGATAAAAAACCCAAACTCGTTTAGGGCTATTTTCACTATTTTTTTCCTCAAGACTCCATATGCATCGTTGAGATAAATTATTTATTTAATCATTCAATTATGTCTATCTTTACTTATTTGATTATGTCGGTTTCTTGCTCTTCAATCGCTAGTCAAGGCTAAATTAATTAGTGATTACTTAGGATTGCATGAAACCTAGTTGTGTAATACTTGATTTATTGTCCATTGCGATGGCTGTGTGTGTTAGGAGTTGAAAATGGTTAGGAATCGTGTTAGCTTGAGCGTCAACTAAAAAACGTCTAGTTGAATGCTTATGCCTTAGGTTATTTAATTAGTATGGATATTTATTGTGTGTTCTAGTTATTGGGTGTTGTGGCGATTTGATAGGTGACAATCTCTTAGGCTAGTGCATAGGGTGGAATGACCAACCATACATAGATGACTAGGAAATACCAATTAATCTGATGGCTAAAGTTAGATCGCGGACTAGTTAGTATTGCCACCCTAAAGTATAATACGTTTTCCTAGCTTAGAGTTCGATCCACCATTACTTTTTTGTTATTTAATTTTCTGCATTTAAGTTAATATTAGTTTAAAATCAAAACCCCTCTCAAACGTGATATTTTCCTTGCTTTATGGAAATACCAAAAGAATCATTTATATTGTATATTTTGATTCAAGTTAATAAAGGTAAATATATTGTATATTTTTAGAGGGTTTTTTAGATGTTAAACAAGGCATTTATTTTGATTCAAGTTAATAAAGGTAAATATATTGTTTATATGCTCGATCCGGTTTTTCAGTCGAATCCGATCAGCAGGCCAATATGCTCGGTCCTGCTTTACAATGACTCCAGAAAACATATAAATAGTAGATTAGACTAACTGAAAAAAAATACAAGGTACAATAACTCTTTTTTGGTATTACCCATATAAAAAATGTAAAAATAAAACACAAATATTATAAAGTATAAAGACCTCCCTAAAAAGTTATTTGTACCTCTTTATATTTTCCAGTTTTTTAATTTTTTTAATTTTGTTTATATCATAAAACTGTGAAACAGAAAGTGTGAAATAAAAATTAAAAAGTTTAAAAGTCAAAAATATTAAACTGTCAAACATAAAAAAAACACAATAAAGTACTACTACTAGTATAATATATATTTTGGTTTGTAGCTATTGGTCAAAAGCCACATATAACAAAAAGCATATATTTTGTTCAAAAGAGAGAGAGGGAGGAAATGTGAGAGAAGGACAGTAGCTAAAAAACCGGAATTAGAGGCAATCGTGTTGTTGATATGATATGATGGTCAATTTGCCTCAATATATAAACTCACACTCACAACACAAACACACAAACACTTTCAGTTTCAACTGACTGATCACACACCTTTTTCTTATTCAGCTAAAAAACAAAAACCAAAAAAAACCCTAAACCCTAGTTTCTTTTTTCTTTTTAACTCTTTGATTTGTTGTTTTTACATGTTTAGCTAAAAAGGGTTTGTTCTTAATGGATCAAGTAACTGAAAACTGTGAAAAAGAAGACAGCTTGATGATGATTGGATCTTCTGCTTCGATGCTGATCAAGGCTCATAAGGATTCCAAAAACCGAAATTAAGGGAAGAAGGTAGGGTTTGGTTAACGTTTGTAAAAAAGAGTTTTAGTTATGGTAAAGCTTTAGGTGGTATATGAGGGTTCATGTTATGTATCATAAAAAATGGGATGTGGTTAATAAGCCACTTTAAAAGTGGTATTGTAAGTTGTTCAAGGTAAATTGGTGTAAAAAATCAGATTTTGGAGTGATGAGGGTTTGAAGGTTATAATTAACAAACCCTATTTGAGTAGTGTGAATGATGAAGGTGTGCCTACGTGTTCTCAATGTGGTAAAAGTTTTCCTTCTATGAAGTCACTTTTTGGTCATATGAGATGTCATCCTGAACGCTTTTGGCGCGGTATTTATTACCGCTCCCAATGTGGTTTTAAGCTCTGGGTCTAATAGTAATAATGTTGTTGAGCATGTGGTTTGATTTTGACCAAGTATTGAAGGGTGTGGTCAGTGACTGAGAGCGAGGTCGAAGGTCGTTGAAAATGGATGATAGTGATGAGGATGATGAGGATTTACTGAGCGGTTGAGGATTTGATGAGTTTGTAATGGGCATAGGTCTAGTGTGATCCAGGGGTTCTAATAGTAATGCGAATTCCGCTCCTTCGATTGATAACGGAAGGCAGTATGAGGTCGCAAATGGAGTTGGGTGATATTAGTCGGATAGTAGGAAATGTGATGAAAAAACAGTTAGTGGTTACTTTACAATAAGTGAGGAAGAAGATGAAGCTGATGAATGAAATTGGAGTTCGAATCGGGTTCGGTATGGAGTTTAAGGTCAGGTTGCACTATGTGTAACAATGTTTTGTTTTTTGCTAGTCATCAGGACTTGGTGGAATAGGTCTAGTATAACTAAGCAGTCTAATAAGATTCATTTCAGATGATTCATTTCGTGGGCTGAATAAATGTGATTTTTCTTCTTGGTTTTATTGTTTTTTTGCGAAGAAGCTGAATTTTGCATTGGATGTGATTAGTCTCAGTAAAAGTTACGTTAGTTTGTGCATCAATGCAAGATATGTGACAAGCTTTTTCCAACTGGACAAGCTTTGGGTGGGCATAAGAGGTGTCATTGGACTGGATATAGTGAAGCTGCACAAGCTCTTGTTCAAGCTCAAGCTCAAGCGATATCGAGCCAGATTACTTCAACCTGTGAAGCGGCTAGTACTCAGACGGAAAGTGGTCGAATAGTACTTGATTTTGATCTGAATGTGGAGCCTGCAATCATGATGGAAGATGAAGGTGAAGATGCAAATGCAAATGTAATCGGAAATGGTAATACCGCGCCAAAATGTAAATGAAAAAACTTAGTTGTGTTTGTTTATTATATTTTTGATGTAATTGTATACAAATGGGAATTTTTTTTCTTATCTGTTTCAAGAATCAATCAATAGCTTCCCACGACAATAAGTCATGACTTGAGTATGTCAACCTCTTTTTTAAGCAATAGCAACAAAAATGACCTTGTTACGAGTCTTCATTGTACACGAAAGAGTATCAACCCGACTTGTCGATATGTTTAAGAATGAACATTGTCTTGTGTAATTCTGATTACGTACAACAATGAGGTTGATTGCTTAAGATTTGTATATGCACTAATGGTTTGGTTTTTGCTTAACAGATTCTTTGCTTCCTTTTACCATTTTAAAAAGTAGAGAAGGTGGGTTTACATTTTAAAAACTAAAAATGTAAGAAACTAGGGGTGAGCAAAAAAAACAAAAAAACCGAAACCGAACCGAGAACCGGAAAAACCGAACCGAACTAGAAACCGACGATTTGGTTTTTTTTTTCAAATAACCGAATTTTAGGTTCGGTTTCGGTTTTGACATAAAAACCGAACCGTAAAAACCAAACCGAACCGAACCGATTCCATTAATTAGTTAATTACTATTAGTGTTACTAATTATCGTATTTTTCTTTTTTAATTCATTACTATTGGGCATTCAAACCAAAATTTAGAAAATATATTTGGGCCAAATTAGAAAAAATATAGAAAATTGTTGGGCCAAATTAGCCCAAGTACAAACGGTTGAAAAAACCGAAAAACCGAAAAACCGAACCAAAAACCGACCGAAACCGAAAAAACCGAACCGAGAAAAACCACACGGTTTCGGTTATGGTTTTTACAAAAAACTAAAACATTCGGGTTTCGGGTTTTTGCCAAAAACGATCGAAACCGAACAGGGACCCACCCCCTATAAAAGAAATTACTGACTACATAGGGACAACGGTATTCATATTCCTACTAGCAAGTTGCATTTACTTTGTTTTTAAGAGCTTATACTGGAATTTTGACTTTTGGGAAACTGATTTGGACCATATATATAATTATGCAGTTTATTATTCATCAGATGAAGCTACAATTTCTTAACGAGGTTTTGCTTAGTCCCAGTGTTGCAAAAATCGGCCTAGGCGGCCGATTAATCGGTGCCTAGGCGCTAGGCGGGGATTAACCGCCTTGATTTTCACTAATCGGCCTTATTAATCGTTTTGGTCAAAAATCGGTCAACATACCGATTAATCGGATAAAAATCGGCCAAATCGGGCATAAATCGGCCAAATCGGATACAAATCGGCTAAATCGGTCAACTCGGTTACGGATAGAAATCGGCCGCATCGGGGATTAATCGGAAAAATCGGACAAAATCGGCTAAATGGGGAAAATCAAGCATATATTTTCAAAATTTTATAATTTTATATATAAAAAGTCCAATCCGATTAATACCCGATTAATCCCCGCCTAACCGATTAATCGCTTGGCGTTACCCGGCCGCCCAGCTAGCGCCTAGCTATTTTTGCAACCTTGATATTAATACATAATTTTTAAAAATCAATTATCTTAATTCTACATGTTTAAATCATGTATTTATAAAAAAATGATGAGTTATATTGTGGAAACATTGTTGATTAAGGGACGCTTAAACAAAATTCATAAAATTGTTGTTAGCAAATCCATTAACTAAAATGCATTTATTAATTTGTCTAATGTTTTCAGTAATTTCTTTATTTTCTAATATACGTTCACGTAAAAGTATGACTACCGCATTTATATCATTGTCACGAGATTGAATATTGTTGTTCTAATAAAGGACATAATTGATGAGGTGTAATTTTGTGATGTTTTAGAGGTCATTTGGCCTTTTAAAACATACACTTTCAATCATTTATTGTCATAATCTGCTTATTTTAGAGTTTTAGGTGCTCGGGAATGCTAACGGAAAAAAATACCCATGATTTTGGCTTGATTTGGCGAAGAACTAAAGAAAAAAACAAAGTTTGGGCTCGTGAGGGACATTTATGACGTGGTCACTAGAAGTGCCCATAAAATGCAAAATCGAGGTGATTTGTGACACCACAGGTTTTGGAGTCGGCCTCCTCGACGTCGTCACAAACATAAAGTGATTCCATCACAATTACAACCGGACACCGTCACAACACTGGCGTCGAAAAAATAACACATGGTCGATGGCGAGGTGACAACGTCCCTCTCTCTACCCGACGCCGTCACAACCTAATTTTCATAAATATTTTGCATTGTTTTCAAAAATTCGTCTGGAACTTTTAGGATAAAAAACCCAAACTCGTTTAGGGCTATTTTCACTATTTTTTTCCTCAAGACTCCATATGTATCGTTGAGATAAATTATTTATTTAATCATTCAATTATGTCTATCTTTACTTATTTGATTATGTCGGTTTCTTGCTCTTCAATCGCTAGTCAAGGCTAAATTAATTAGTGTTTACTTAGGATTGCATGAAACCTAGTTGTGTAATACTTGATTTATTGTCCATTGCGATGGCTGTGTGTGTTAGGAGTTGAAAATGGTTAGGAATCGTGTTAGCTTGAGCGTCAACTAAAAAACGTCTAGTTGAATGCTTATGCCTTAGGTTATTTAATTAGTATGGATATTTATTGTGTGTTCTAGTTATTGGGTGTTCTGGCGATTTGATAGGTGCCACTCACTTAGGCTAGTGCATAGGCGTGGAATGACCAACCTACAATAGATGACTAGGAATACCCACATTAATTCGATAGATAAAGTAGATCGCGACTAGAGAGTATTGCACCCTAAGTAAATACGTTTTCCAGCATAAGAAGTTCATCCACCATTACTTTTTTGTTATTTAATTTTCTGCATTTAAGTTAATATTAGTTTAAAATCAAAACCCCTCTCAAACGTGATATTTTCCTTGCTTTATGGAAATACCAAAAGAATCATTTATATTGTATATTTTGATTCAAGTTAATAAAGGTAAATATATTGTATATTTTTAGAGGGTTTTTTAGATGTTAAACAAGGCATTTATTTTGATTCAAGTTAATAAAGGTAAATATATTGTTTATATGCTCGATCCGGTTTTTCAGTCGAATCCGATCAACAGGCCAAGTGTTCCGTTTTCATTAGACTTGTGAACGACTCCAGTCCCAATGTACCCCACAACCTAAAAAAAGACCCAGAGGACTGCCGTAGTGCCCGACAACGAAATTTAGAATCGAAATATCCCAATTTCTAACAGGCTCTTCGTGCTCTGTTTCTGGAGGTTGTTCCTCTTCAACATCCTCATCCGCCATAAGTAACAAAAACATACCGGGACATTTATGACCCCGGACCCACTGATTATCACAATTAAAACATAAGCCCTTACTAAGCCGTTCTTGGCATTACGCGGGCGAAATCCATTTAACAGGTAATGGTTTGGGAGTAACTTTGGAAGTACCTGATGTCGGAGTGGGTAGCAACGGAGTTTTAACTGACTGGGACACCCTGGTCGGTTGAGGCACTGTGGTTACAACTCGTGATGACTGCGTCTGTCACACCCCCAAACGGGGCCTGGACGGAAAATCACGCGTGGTTGGTTTTCCCGAGGGGGCATTGTTAGACGTCACTTAATATCTAACATCACAACAAGATACCTAAGCAATGACCTCTAAGGGTACGTTTGAAAATCCAACATCGTTCGCATTTCGATCTAATAATAGTTAAAGTTTTACATAGGCCCCCCAAGATAATATGCGGAAGTGAATAAAAGGTTTTTAAAGTTTGACAACGATGTTAACATAGATATTAAAAATTCTTGAAAATCGGGTCCAATGCAAGGCAACACCAAATAGCAAGCAAGACATCCACAGCTAAGCACCTGAGAAAAACATGCTAAAACGGGGTCAACATAAAGTTGATGTGAATCATAGGTTTGAATTTAATATTATAAAGTGGACCACAAATTACATAAAAGCAATTTAAGTTAGCACTAAGCTCATGACACCGAATTCTATTTAAAAGGAAGCATTTTTATTTGTAAAATAGTATTCCATCGCCCTAGAGGTATTGCCAAGATACTTATTGCATGCCGGCATGGTTATATATCCGTTTGTTCAGGACCTCCCGAAAATCTAGTAAGCGCTTAATTCTCAGGATAGGGATAATTACTCCAATAGAATCCTATTTAAACATTCGCGTTTTCTCACCTAACTAGTTCGCAAGTCGGTTAACAGTAAATAGGATGTTCTTGATGATTCGGACATTAGTGGTCTATTCGACTACTCTAGGCAACACGTATCAGGAGAAAAGGAAACGTAAAGTATCTGTATGTCAATAGTTTGAAACAAGCAATGTTTCTCACCTCAAAATAGTAAGTAAAAAGTTAGTTAAAACATGGGGCTATGAATTCCACTTAGCAAAAATGATGACAAATGATAATCATGAAGTAATGATGATATAGAAATCTGAGCCGCGGGCCTAGAATAATAAAACAGCGTTTAGAATACACGGAAAGATGCAAGAATTGCACAATATGTTCCATCACAAAATAAGCAATGTTTGTTTGTTTAGTTTGATTTTTTTTTTCTAATCATGACGGAAATAAAAAATCTATAGTTTTTCGTTTTATAGTTTCGGACGTTTAACCAAAAATTACTATTTTTAGAAACGTGTTTATTGTAGGGAAAGTTTTTATGTTCAAACACGTTAAAACGTCCCCTAGATATATTATGTTTCCATATTTTCAAAAACGCACCTCTTACTAGCCTTAATCGCTGATATTCTATGTCTGTTTCGCTAAATTTAACCAAACTTACTATTTTTAGTAACTTTCCGCTGTTCCTAAAATATCGTCTTTAAGATACTAATTCAATAGGTATGTGTTGCTTAAATGTTTTCGCTGTTGTTTAAGAAAGTTCCAAAAATGCACATCAAGCAATATTCACCTTGGTTTTGCCGAAAAAGAAAAATTATTTCCAGTTTCAATTTGGACTATAACTTGACGTTTTTTAAGTCGATTTTATGTGCGATATTGAAAACTATTTATTCGAAAACAAGCTCTTCAAAAATATTTTTACGCCTAACTGAAAACATTTTTTAGGTCGACCCAATACCTCAAACAAAATTTGGGACTAGCTAAGCATTTTTGTCAAAAACGCAACCAAAAGCCACCCAAACTTCCAATAGTGCCTAATCTAGCCTACATTCCATTCACAACTAATCACTAACACACTACCAACCTAAATCCTAACATTTAGTCCCTTCATTTCTATGTTTGCAACACTCTTTCAACTATCAATCTCACCATAGAACAATAATATTTTAACTAGTGAAATAAAGTAATATCATTATTTATGAATTTTGTCTTTAATATCTTATCAAATAAAACACAACATGAGGATGTATGGTTCCTTGAACATATAAGAAGAACATAAGTAAAAACAAACAAAGAAAGGTTAAAGCATTACAAGACCATGAAGTAAACAATTATTGAGAAATCACAAGATCTCATACCCAAAATTACTTGATCTTGAGAAATACTCCAAAATAATAACCTAAACCTAATTTGTAAAATCTTGAAGAAAAACTTTTAAATCAAAGAAAACCAATACCTTCAAATCACCTTAGATGCTTTTAGAATTGACCTAGAATGTTGGATTATGCAAAGAAATCAATAAATATATGTGAAACCTAAAGGTGTATATGTGTGTGTGTATGTGCCGTGGCCAAGAGGAGAGAAAAAGAGAGAAGAAATTTTGTTGGTGGCTTGAAAATGATAATGGAACCCTAAGTATTGATATGTGTTGGTATTTATAGGCCAAGAGCTAGGGTTTTGAGTCACTACTTGATCAAGTAAGCAACCAACACACACCAAGAGTGTGTGTATGTGTGGTTCGGCCGAACCATGGCCACAAGGACCATGTGGTTCAAAATTTTGGTCCATGGTTCATATTATGTCTCAAATTTGAATTTCCAAGTCAAAGGGTGGTGCATAAGTCCAAATGATCACATGTGCAAGTCTTCCATAAGGATATGTGCATGAGAATGACTTCCTCATATGTCACTTTCATGCACACATGCATGAATATTTCAAAAGATGATCTTGTATTTAATTTCAAGATTCATGGTGCATTTGGTTTAGGTTTAGGCGTCTAATATAAGGAGGGGGAGGGATATGAATGAAATTTTTGGCTTAACAATATGAGATGGACGATAACTAAAGTTTACACGAAAAGATTTCGAGTTTCCGAGGTTCCGTTAGGTCAAAAACGCGAAAAACGCAATTTAGACAATAAAGCGTAAAAATAAATATCGGGAGTGATCGTAAACTACGAAAAACTTAGAAAAGATAAAATAACTCATATAATATCTAAACTAATGAATATCCGACGGCAGAACGCGTCCGATGACGTTTTTCAGATTTACGCGGGGTTACTTCCCGGTAAACCGCCAGATTCAAACGTAACGTATAAAAGTCTAAAATAATTGTCGAAAAAGTTTAAAATATTGACCGGAAATTCTCGGGGTGTGACAGTATCTGTACAAGGATTTATTTTTCTTGAAGTATGGAAAATTTGAGTAGATAAAGTATGTGCTTTCACTCCACAAGATACACACTATTCCATTTCCTGAAGAAGATTTGAAAGAAAAGATAAATCGTTGGGTTAGAAAAGAGTTCAAGACGTTCAACAAAGAAACACGGTTGTCAATTCAATATTGGACAGATTCATGGCATAAAAGAATG